>JAJJWW010000267.1:0-48134 GCA_023531295.1 Papaver armeniacum | reverse complement strand
ACTTGGCATCAACTTGTATACTTCACATGTATTACCTGGTGAGAGAGCTTATAGACTTTGGTTTGTTGCAGAACCAATTGCATTGATTGACTGGAAGAATCTATATGAAAGACAAAGAGAGTGCCAAAGGAGTTCAAGATTGTAAGTTCCATGTATTCAAGTTTTGTAAGCAGTTAGTAAGTTTGTATGTGTTCCCTTAGAAATTTGGAACCTTCCATGTTTTCCTTTAGAAATTTGATACTTAACAAAAAAACAAGTTTGGTACTTAAAGAAATTTCATTCTTTTGTTATATGAACCTAAGATGAATTGAATGAATGTGATATGCATAGATTGAAGAAATTGTTGTTGAGTGTGGTTATGAATATATTGAAAGGTGTATGCAGGGTATTGAATTTAGAATTAGGTTTATTTCCTAAAATAAAAATGAATCACGGCCGCCTTGACTCGGTCAAGGTTGATCGGATAGATTTTTTTGTTACAAAAAAAGTTTGTAACGGCTCTAAGATGTTACGACAAATTGTTACAAAAAAAAAAATCGTGTGACCTGAGTCACATTACCACGTGGCAAATTCAGAACGGCTCACGGCTATTACGAGGGTCGTTACAACCAAAATTCGTAACGCCACAAAGCCGTTACAAAAAAAATGTAACACCCACTTTGCAACAGGCAAGAGCCGTTACAACCCGTTTTAGTAACGGCTTGGTTCTGTTTCTAATCCCAGAATTTGGTGTAGTGGTAATTCATAGAAGATTTCCACCACAAATAGTTAGTTCCATCAAATCTTGGTGGTACGTTAACTGAAATCGATTCATGTGAACTCGAATTAATTTCTTATAGGTTGGATCACACCAAACATAGATTGTTATATCTTTTCGAGTGACCCTTATGTCAGAAGAAAAGGCTTTCAAGAATAATCAAACTAGGTGCAATCAAAGTTTCAACAACTGTTAGTCAATCTTATAGGTTGAAAAAATCTAGTTTCCTACCAATAATACTTGTAGAGCTTCTTGATCCAATATCACTAAGTTAGGAATAAAATCCGGACCAGAAATATCTATTTTTGGAGACTCTTGACCCACATTAGAGTATCTATTTTCGGAGACTCTCAACCCACATCACTAAATTTTTTTTATTCTTTTTTTAATTTTAGAAAATCTTGTAAATATATTTTTTGTTGGTCACATTAACAAAAATCTGATTTATTTTTATTTCCACCTCACGTACATATCCAATCACAGTTGGGGTTGTTCCAATTTATACGTAATATTGATTTAAATTTCATCTCCACCACATATACATACCCAAATACCATTGGAGATGCTCTAAGTGCCACTTGCCAAATGAAATGTAAAATAGCCACATGGACACCACGTGTCATCATGAGGATTATGCTCAAGCTTTAAGGTTAAGCTAATTTATTTTAACCATATCTATGTGGGGTATGATCGGAATAACATGGTTATAATGATATAGACCATTTTTTCTACAAAAATCAAACCAAAATGAACTTGAAAATTAATTTTTTGGCGACATGTTCATTTTATAAACCTCTACAATTTAACCAAAAATGAGAGCATTCCGAAATGTATAAGACTACTATCTACCGTTATGAATATCAACCCTTGAAGATTAACGGTTGATATTAAAACTTACGGAAGGTGAAGTTTCGTATTTCTGAATAACCTTATTTTTGACAGGATCGTGGAGTTTTATAAGAGAAACATGTCACCAATAGATTAGCTTCAAATTTATTGTCTTCCGAATTTTGTAGAAAAAGTGGCGTCACCACTATGTATATCCTTTCACCACTATGTATATCCTTTGACAGCACATGTCACAATTTAGAAAGTTCTCTTTCCATAAGAATTTTCTTTCTCCCTATTTCAACAGTCTCATACATTATGTTTATCCAATTTGGCCTTCTCCCACCTCGAGGTGAGCATACACACAAATTTAAGCACTACATTTAAGCCTTGGGGGTATCTCAAATACATCCATCCATCAAGTTTCAACTGTAATTTCATCTGTGCATTCTGATGGAAAAATATGCAATTTTTTGTTTTGAGATATACAAATTCGATGTTCTTGGTCTGAAAGTAATCAAACAGCATTGCACTTTTGACTTGAAATATACATAACTAGGGAATTCCCTGAATCATAGTACTACACTCCATAGAAACAAAAATGAATACACCAATTACATAAAGAAGGTAAAAAGAATAAGTTAATGAAGGAATCATAGTTTTTACCTCGGTTTTCTTCTCAGCTTCTACCATTTTTTGCTCCTTTCTCCATCTTTTTTATTGCTTCAACTCTAAGATTCTCAACTTTCTCCTTCAATGTACTTACATCTATGGAAGAAGCAATTCCTTCTTTGATTTCTGTTTCTAACTCTTTTACTCTTGCTGAACTCGAGTTCTTTGCAATCTCTTTCTTGAGCTCCTCTATTTTGTCCCGCAGGCCTGCAACATTAGCTGCCTTCACAATCGCCGCCCCAATCCCTTTGTTAACTTCCATTAGTACTTTCTCTTCTGAATTTGGATCCATACTCGGTCTCTTTCTCGTACCCATACCGATAATTTCCAAATTAGCTGACTTCAGTACATTCTTCAGTTCTTCCTTTGCTCTCTCAACTTCATCTGACAGATTCTTGTCTACAGCTTCTCCTTTTTCTATTCTTTGCTTTGCATTTTTCAATGTCTCCATTATTGCATTCACTTCAGCTTTTTGGTTGATATGTTTCTTCAATTGTTCACCCTTTTCCTTCTTCTTAACAAGATTATTAACCGTGTTTAGCTTTTTGAGCTTCTGTTTCAATTCAGGATAAGCTCCAGGCTGTGCCAAATTATGGTTAAATTCTCGCATTAGCTTCTCCACCTTCTCCTTTAACGCGCCGTTAAGTGGCTGGTTAGTTGCATTATTTGATTCTTTCGACAACTCCATCTTAAGATTCTGGAGCTTTTCTTGCAACCCCATGGAGATAAAAGCATTGGTCATTTCCTGATCGACATCTTTCTTGAGTTTCTCAATTGCCTCGATTGTCATTGGATCTGACGATCCTTTTGTTTCTAGGATATTCTTCTTGAGATTCTCTATCTCAGATTCGATACCAGAATACATTGATGAATTGTCCCTATCAGATGGTTTCATGTTGCGCTTCCTCTCTGGCTCTATTATGCCACCTTCTTGGATTCCTCCGATTTTTCGGAATTTCATCATCCTGTGGTGGAGCAACTCGTCTGTGTCCATCCTTCCTAACTCCTGGCTTTTAAAGGATAGTTTTAGTTACAAGTACAGAAATGACATAGCTTTTCGTCAAACAATTTTAAGTGTGCACAGTACACCAAAGCTCCGATTAGAAAGTCGGGTGTAATGTAACTAGAATAGATATGAACGAATTTCTTGTTGCCAACTGAAGAAAGCGTGTTACCTCCATAGTTTGCTTAATAGTAAGCTTAATCTGCTGAGAAGTCCATTCAGGATCCGTGTGAGCACCACCGAGAGGTTCCTGTGAGATATTCCAATTTCAAAAACTTTCTAGATGGCAGACACTTTCATGTTGAAAACATACTTAGTGCATAGTGGAAAGCATGTAGAGAAGATAAATGAACTTACAGGAATGATACCATCAGCAATTCCAAGCCTGACATGTTCTTCAGCCGTTATTCTTAGTTTCTCTGCTGCCTAAACGTTGTTTTCTTAGAAAATTGAAGCGAGAAATCAACCAATCAAAAAAATCACATATTATCAAGGAAGGTTAGTACTACCTTTGGAGCTGCTTGGGAAGATTTCCACAAAATTGCAGCACATGCTTCAGGACTGACACAAGAGAAATCATGTTTTATTAAAAGATGGTTCACACTCTTACATATTTATACTTCTCATATGGATAAGTTTGAAAATCACCTAGCACAGTAAAAAGCAGAATTTTCAAGCATGAACAGCTTATTGGCACAGCCAATGGCAAGTGCACCACCAGAACCACCTTCACCCGTCACAACTGCAATTATTGGAACTTTAAATCCAAACATAGCCCTAAGATTATAAGCTATTGCTTCTCCCTGCATATAAAGTAAACATCTAATTTTTGAATTAGACAACATCAGTAGTACACTATATATATCAAGGATCTCAGTAATATCTGTAACATAAGAAGTATAGTTTGATACCCACCTGACCAAGTTCTTCAGATTTTAGGTCAGCAAATGCCCCTGGTGTGTCAATGAACGTAATGATGGGAAGCCTATGGTGATCAGCATATTTCATCATGCGAAGAGCCTTTCGGTAGCTTCTCCATAAGCAAAGTTTCCAATTAGCTTAGTTTAGTTCAATTAGTGTTGGCCTTCAAAATATCAAAGTAAGTCTAGAATGCGTCTAATTGAGAACAATAGAGAACATACCCATGTGGGGTTGGCATTCCAAAGTTTCGGGATATGTTCTCCTTCGTGTTTCGACCTTTCTGATGTCCTATGAACATGTAGCTTTTACCATCCATGCTTCCAATTCCAGTAACAATGGCTGGGTCATCATAGCCTGCACGATCTCCATGGAGCTCCACCCACTTAAAAAAGAGAGAAACAAAGACTAACGAGATTTTACTTTACGCAGTCTTCATTGAATGAGTTATACTCATGTGAAACGCGGGAAACCGGAATTTACCTTGTCTGTGATGTTAAGTACATGGTCAAGAACTGTTGGTCTGTTTGGATGCCGAGCTATACTAAGCCGTTGAATAGGAGTAAGATGTTTGTATAGTTCTTTCAGAGCCTGAAAACCAAAGTGATCAACAATTGAAACACAATGACAACATAGTGGAAATACTAACATTTACTTGGGAAGGATAAAAGATTCACCTGCTGATACTTTTTCTCCAACAAACTAATTTGGTCACTGAAATCTAAACCAGTTTCATCAGCCATCTTGCGAACCTATTAGAACAAGCAAATTGATTAAAATACCAAATAATCTTCGTCGAAATGTTCATAGATGTTTGCCCACTGATAACAATGAAATTGAAGTGGTGTACACTCATTGACCATAAATTTAGTACAAAAGACATTTTCGAAACTTTGCCTTCTTTAACATTATCAATTAGTACAACATAACATATATGAATTCAACTTTGCCAATTCTACAACACCCATGATGACATTTATGGATTGCATCATCCTAATTGTATTCAAAATTGCATATGTCCCTAGGTCAAGCAAACATGACTCTTGGCCACATAAATTACAGCAATTAGACAAGCAAACTAAGCAATTGAAAGAAGAGTAGATTTGAAATTTGTTACCTCATTTATCTGTTGGTCAAGATCAACAAGAGGTTTCTCAAAACCAAGTGTAACTTGTTTAGGTTTTTCAGAAAGTTTTTTGAAATGAGAAAGATAAGGTAAAGAGTTCTTGATATCTGGGTCAAAATTATCTGGCCATGGATATTCATGTTTTGTCTTCCCCGCTTTAGCTAACACACTAAATTTTCTAGCCCTTGAAGCTCTAAAACAAGCTCTATTATTCAATTGCACCCCATTAATTCTTCTTCTTCTTGTTATGATTCTGTTGAATGAAATATTGAGTAATTCAGAAACAAAATAATCTTGTTTCAATAAACTGAAATTTTGACCTTCTTTGGCTGAAATTCCAACTGAAACAAACAGTGAACTCATTATCAATGATGGGTTTTGGGTTTTAAGTTCAGAATCATATAAGTTCACAGAATGACAGAACTCTCTCTATCTTACCAGTTTCTTTGATTGGATAAGAGAAGAGAGAGAAAAAAAAAAAATTCTGGCAACTTTGTCAAAATGGGATAGATTTTGGATTAGATGTCGCAGCATAATTGGCACCCCAAGTGGGCAAGATTTTTCTTTGAGATTGAGATTGTCATGTACAAAATTATCTGACCATAGGAGCAGGCACGCCTAAAGATTTAAGAATCAATAATGTTCTTTTGTTCAGAATTTGATTTAATATTTCAATGTGATTGAGTTTCTCATTTTGATGATTATGCACAACATGTGTAACTTTCTGCCTACACATCCTCGGGATATAAAGTTTATGTTTTATATATTGCAGTTCTTATGAAAAGGTATATCATGAATATTGGAATGAACTAGCATATGGATGTCTAATTGCTAGTTATCCGAACTAGCGGGATGTGTAACTCGCTAGTTATGAAAATTTATATCATGCATATATGTTGGCATATGGATGTCTAACTGCTAGTTATCTGAACTAGCAGGATGTGTAACTGCTAGTTACACATCCTGGGATATAAAGTTTATGTTATATATATTGCAGGTTCTTATGAAAAGGTATATCATGCATATTGGAATGACTAGATAACATTGGTTGGCAGCTGCTTTATGACCAACTTGTTCTCAGTAAAGGACCATCATTCTGGTTTGGATGATGATCTAGCGATAACTAGCGGGATGTGTAACGTAGGGTCTCGACCGGACCGGGCCGAAAAGTGCTCACAATGCAATTCCAAAGTTTAAAAAGAAAAATGGATCAATGAATTTTAATGACGAGTTGGGTCTGGCCCGGCCCTAAAAGTGCTCACAATGCAATTGTAACTTGTTGAGAAGTTGTGGTTGCATGGTGGATTCCAAGATGTTGTCACACATGGCACAAGGATGTGTAACGTACACATGACATATGCATGTGATCCACATTCACACCGTCCAAGAGATGCCCATCTCGGGTTGTTATCCATGGGTTGGGCACCTAGCCTAATTTTCCCAATCAATAAAGGGTCTCGACTCCTTGAAAGTTTGAAAAATGGATCAATGAATTTGCATTGTCTAAGTGCTCACAATGCAATTGACTTTAATTGTGGTTGCATGGTGGATTCCAAGATGTTGTCAACGCGGATTAAGACTAATGTGGGTTTGCATATGTAATTGGGAGGCTGAAGTCTTTGTGAACTGGAAAACTTAAAAGCGGAATTAGTCCCAAAGTACAAAACTGTTTTGCATTAAGCAATATCCAGGACTCTCATCCCTCACACTATCTCCTCTTTTTTTTTACCATCATAGTCAATACTGGTTAATCTTGCAAACGCAGTTGGCTTAAAGTCACTACATGTCTGAGAGTGTAAAGTGTTAGAAGAGTTGAGAATACATGAAACAGGTATGTGACTTTCATTGTCTCTCCTCGGAGAGCTTCAAAACAAAATCACCTGAGAGCTTAAGGATGGTTAAAACGTCCTAGTCATGGCTAGCGGACAACATTGTGAGCCAAGAATTTTCACCAGGATCTCTTTCGCCATGAAGATGGAGAAAACTAAATGGTTTTAAAAGATAAGTGACTTAAATGGTTAAATAATGGTTCAACAAAATGTTATGTTATTAGTGTGTTATAGAGAGCAGTAATTCGACTCACAGTTACTTCTCTGAAAGGCAGCTAAATTGCAGCAAAAGTTAAAAGCTGGAAGTGTTAAAAGCTGGGCAAGAGTTAAAAGCTGAAAGTGTAGGAAAAGCCATGCACCTTGAGATCTCACTTGAAGTGATTATGATAAGTACCCTAGAAAAGTTTTGCACCTAGTAAAGAGTTTCATAGAGGTGACAAGTAAATGGTACCTCTTGTTCGAAATTATTTCTCCAAATGAAACTCCAAAGAGTGAGGTAAGCAGTAGATACAAATAAGTTAGTATCATTCAAAGAAATATCAGATGCAACTGAGCTAGTGGTGGCCAACGCAATTTGGGATCTAAGTGAATCAAAATTTAACAATTGCAACTGGTAAGAGTGAAGTGTGTAAGGTATCTTTACAAATAGTCTGCAAATCAAATAATTGTTCTGAATCCTGACGGTAGTATGCAAGTACTTTGCTATTTGATGCTAGTCATCACAGAAAACTCTGCCTAATTGACTCTACCATTCTTGTGAATTCTTTTGATGAATGAAGACAAACTTCAGTGCAGTTACCTAACCAAACTACGGTGCAGAATCAACACTACAGACAAAAATATGGAAAACTGTACATTTGGATCCCTAAAGCTATCTATCAAATAATGCTAGTAAGTAAGAACAAAATATCTTCCCTCATACTACTGAGAAAACCCTCACTTTCCACAATAGTCCCTGCATTTACTTATTTCAGACTCCCAGGCATAAGCGAAACAGGTTACTACAGTTATATCATATTCTCCCATTGAGACAATATCAAGTCACTAACAAGATGCAGAGTTAACGAAGCAATAAAAAAATATAACTTAGCTTAAGAAAGTAAAAAAGGCACTCTCATGAAGTTGGACAGATGGCATATAGACAGAATAACATGAGTCTCGACATATTACTCACTAAGACAATGTCAACAATAACAAAGATAACCTGACCAGTTTAAAAGTAGGTATCCAGGGCCTCATCCTCCTACAACCGGTTGAAAGGCTGATCATGGCTTTCTGTCACCTCCGGTTCAATCAACCCCATTATCTTCAAATCTTCTTCCGCTTGACACATTGGAGACAGTGGTTCTGCAATCGGGAAGGATGCTGTTAAACCATGAGGGAAACGGTGCATATCCCTAATGGTCATAATAAAAAAGCTGTGTTCCTTGCAGTGAGTTTAATAGAAGTGAGAAGTAAATAGTGCCCCTTGTTCACGATTGTTTCCCGAAACACAACTACAAAGTGCAGGGTTTTATATACCACCAATGCAGCAAATAGTCCAAGGGTTACGCCATGTAATGACTACATTTTATCAGTCAACACATTACCTGCTACATCTGGTCATGTGTTTCATTAAATGAGCAAATCATGAATCTGAATCTCCGAAAGCGTGTCAATCCCTATGTTGTGCGGAGCTGAGTATCTTCTATACGCAGAGAGAATTTCCTCGTCTTGCTGTCGAGTACCCCTAGGTTTCCTCGTCTTGCTTGCTTCTGGCGAAGCTTCTAGCACTCTTTAGTGCCAAATGTAAAGCATATAAGATAATTTTACATGAGGCAATTGCTAATAACAAATGTCGATTTTCCATATCACCATTTCAAATCTCTTCATAACTATTGGGGCCTTGCATTCCTATCAGATTGTCAGACTGTTAGCTTAAGTATATGGACAAAGGGTGTCATCCGGAAAAAGGAAATAAGGTCCAAGATAGTCATGTTTGACGCAACACAATTCAACGAATTTAAGGAGGAGGAACTAATAAATTACCGTAAGCTAGTATTTTTCAATTTTTGGAAGAAATAGTAAATGCAACTGAGCTAGTGGTGGGTGGCTAATGATGCAAATAAGCTAGTGGTGGCTAATGAATTTGGAACAGTAGACAAATTTGTTTTCTGAAAGCTATAAATTTGGATTAAAACTATTTATAATTTCTCAAATAGTATTAAGAGATAAGATGTAAATACATTCCATCGTACTATTGAGTCAGCTCTCACTTTCACAATGGTGCCTGCATTTTACTTATTCGACTCCCATGCATCAACAAAATAAGTTATTAAAAAGGTAGCATCTCATTCTCCCATAGAAATAAGGTCAAGTCATGAAAAACAAGCAGAGTTAACAAAGCATTATAGCGTAGAATAAGAAAGTAAAAACACTCCCATAAAATTGGTAGGTGATATAAAGACAGTATAAAAGTATGTATCGAATACATTGCTCACTAAGACAATGCTAGCATCATTTAAGTTCACACAAATGTTACCCTATCCAATTCTAAAGTGAAACTCAAGCGAAGATTACCTGGCCACGTTATAAGTGTGTATTCAGGGATCTCATCCTCCTATTGCTGCTTCAGAGGCTGATCAAGGCTTTCGGTCTCCTCAATTTCAATGAACTCCATTATCTTCGTACCTTGTTCCCTTAATTCTTTCAGCGACTCTAAGGTGTTCTTGTGAGGGAATACTGCCCGAATTCGCTCCTTAAAATCCACAAGCCTTTTCGAGGTTGAAGCTTTTGTGTTGTAAATGTTGAGAGAGTTATCAGCTATGTTGTCAAAGGCGTCGCCTAGGCCCTGCCTAGGCGCCAAAGTGGCCTTATTCTGAAGTTGGGCGCCATGCAGTGGGTAAGGAGATGCCACTTTAAAAAGTGGCGCCCAGGCGTCGCCTTTCTAGGCGCTCAGGCCAAGGCGCCAGTTTGTTGGGCGCCAAAGTGGCATTTTTATGCCAAAAAAGGAAAAAATATATTGCCAAAATCTTTTGAATTTTTTTTTCATTAAGTCATACATTAATATTTTAAAACCCTAATCTAATTATGTTAAGAAACAGATCATTCGTAGCTGTTTTTGTTAATTACTTTAACAATAGTGAAGGGGGGAAAATCTTTCCAAATTTTTTGCAAATCTTTTTCATTAAGATTTACAAGCTAATATAGAAAATCCTAAGCTAATTATCAGTTATGTCAAGAACATAAACCTATGTGGGAATTATTGTTCTACGCCGCGGCTTCGCCATGCCTCGCTGCGGCTCGGGATTTTACACCCGACGCCACGCGGCGCCTTACGCCCATGACAACATAGGTTATCAGTGTATGTTAAAACAACTCCACTCTTCGTAATGACTAATAATTCATTATCATCAACCCGAAACTCTTTACTCCAACCCGAAGACAGATGTTTCTCTCCCACTTTCATATCATGATCATCATTCTTCCTTTTTGAAAGCCATATGTCATAATAAGAGTCTTCTTCCAAAGCCCCTATCTATTAAAAGGCCAACTGTCTGGTGGAGAAGGAGGTGGTGAAAGATGTTGGCAAAACTTTTCCTCGGCCAAATTGAAAGTCACAATCATATCTAATTCAACGCCCATCCAATGTAGAGCTCCATTGGCAAAAACACCTCGTTCCCAAGGAGATGGGGCGAAAGAAGGATTGAAATCTCCAAGGTTTCTCCATCCATTACCACTACCAAGAGTGTATACGCAGACTTTAACAACCTTGGTCTTCGATATATAAATTCTTACCACTTTGTACTCATTGGTTGCAGAAACATAACCAAATCCGCTCGTCCACAAAACACCAGAATTATAAGAATAATCTGTGTTGATTTCTGGAAGCATGACATATTCTTTAATGACAGGATTGAAGATATAAATAGGTTCATGAGGTTGTTCTTCAGTTGGGTTTCCGACAAGACAGATAAGACCATTCAATGAACCAACAAAATAATTAAACGGAATGGTGGAATAAATCCTTCTAATTCTCTTAATAGGTGTTGATTCATGTTTCTCATCATATCCAACAAAATAGTGACATTTTGGAATACCAAGTTCATACTTTCCAGATACAAGCTCAATCCTATAAGTTAAAGCAAAAAAACTTAACTCACCGGAATCGTTATCAGCTTGATTATGATGATTGAAGTGCCTTTTGGAGAATGGTGGATGACCAATAAGATTTCTCCAAGTTGTGCAAACCGATTTCAAGTGAAGAACGAAGTCAGTTGGGACTCTAATTAATATATTTAGTGTATTATCCACAGGAAGAAACTTGAAATAATCCATCAAACCCTTTTGATCTTTACAGAGAAGGATGGAAATACTGGTTAGGGTTTGAGAATACAGGGATGTGAATCAGAGGATATTGGGGTTTATTTGGGATGCGGAAAGAGTAAAGTTGGAAATGAAAACTAACGAAGAGAGATTTGCTTTTAGATCCACTGGTGTGACGCAAGTGTAAGTAAATAAAGATCCGTTTTTGGGGTGTAATTCCAAGTCTGAGTTGCTAATTTGGCATGAGTTTTAATCACTCGTACGGCGTTTGGCCACTGGAGTTTGGATACACATTGAGGAGTTACTTTGCAATTCAATTAAAGGTGGAAAAGGTAGAAGTTAGTTTTTCTTTTTTCTTTTGACAAAGGATAATTTCATAAAAAAAAATATATTCAGTCATAAAGGCATGACAAGATACAAAAAAGAAACCAGAAGAACAAATGGCTTAAAAGCTCACGTTAAAACCGCCTCCCAATTACAAATGATTGTACTGAAGGAAATGTACTCAAAGATCTTATTACATCTACACCAATTATAAATAGTGCATTTTACTGCAATGATTAACTAGTTAACACCCTTCTATTCCCATATAACCTGTTGTTGCGCTCAGTCCAGATGTTCCACCAGATTGCAAATGGTAATAAACCCCATAACTTCTTGTGCATAGCATTTCCTCTCTTAGCAGGCCACTCCACAAAATTGATTTGACAGAGTCAGAGAACACCAAACCAAAGCCAAAATTGTTATAAGGAAATAGTTCAACAGTTTTAAAGTTTCAGAGCACAACATGAAAAGAGGATTGTTTGTTTGTTGAGCCACATTGCAGAAAAGACAGCTACTGTTATTAGTTCTACCAGTTTTGTGAAGAAAATCCAGAGTTGGAACAAAATTGAAACCTTCGTTGGAACTTTTGGATTCCACAGCTGTTTATGAGGAAAGCAAAGAAAACCATCCACATCCAATGATTTATAGCAGTTACTCACTGTGAACTCTCCACCCACAGTAGGGATGGTCATGGGGCGGGTATGCCAATCCCAGTCACTGCCCCGTTCATAAAAAAATTACCCATACCCGCCCCATTACCCACATGAATTGGGGCGGGGTGGGTATGGGGAATACCCGTATGGGGCGGGTTTCCCATGGGTTACCCGTAACACGATGTTAATACATATATGTATTTATAATCAAAACTTAAACAGAAATAATAACATACGATTAATGCATTCTAAAATTTAAAATTCAGAAATTCATCTTAAAGTGAACAAAAGAATCTATAAATGACTTACTAGTTTTGCTACTTTTTCCTTTCTCAGTCTATCTTCGTCCATGTTAACCATTGCATTATCTGTATCGCTTTCACTATTTTAACTTTTAGAGAATGTGTCTGATCACAACAAAGAAGCGAAAATAATGAATATACAAGAACGATCAAGAATATAATAAATGAAAGAAGTGGCAGAAGTATAAAAATAAATGAAAGAAAGCTCGACAAATTGGTAAAAGTATAAAAATTCGATACGGATTCTTACATAAAAGTCTAAACCCTTATAATATGAAAGCTACGGGGCGGGTATGGGGCGGGGACCTTGAATCCCATCCCCACCCCATCCCCGCAGCTTAGGTTTCGGGTATTACCCATACCCGACCCCATCCCCATTTGTGCGGGTAAAACCCTACCCAAACGGGGTGGGTACCCACGGGGATGGGTTTGGGTGGGGCAAATGGCCATCCCTAACCCACAGCAATCCACTTTCTCTGATCCTCACCCCTTGAGGTGTCAGTAAAATGTGCAAGGTCACCCAAATCCTGTAACATAAGAACAACATCTCCTAATTCAGCAGCATTTAAGTTCCTAGAAAAATCCAAGCTCCAAGCTGCTTCATCTGAAATGCAATCCTTAATGATTGCATGCTTCTTTCTAGATAGCTTATAAAGTGAATTGTAAGAGACTTTAAGTGGATTGGCACCATTCCACTTAGTTTGACCATCCAATTCAGAATAACTATTTAGAAATAAAAAATTTAGCGCATTTGGATACCATAAGCAGATATCAGAAGCAATAACATTTTGTTTCACAAAACTGTCGAAACGTAAGTTTTTCTGCTTCTAAAAGTCTGAAATTTGTAACCAAACCAACTACTGACTTTTCTATTTTCAAAAGTCAAAAAGTAACTTCTGACTTTTTTGCAAAGCAATTTTTTTTATTCCTTCTTATCAGTGGGATTGATTTATGCTTCTCAAGAAGACTGAGAAGAGCTTGCGGTGTCCAAGGAACACATTTTCAACAACAGTTTTTGGTTTTAAGATCAGAATCCAACATAAGAGTCACACAACTAACTCTCTCTCTCACTACTTTCTCTGCTTGGATAGGAGGAAAGATTGAACAAATTTTGTACATGTTGCAGCACAATTAGCGCTCCAACCTCCAAGAGCAAGGGGGAAAGATTTTCCTTAGATGGTGCGATAAAGCTCATGCTATTGCACAGTTCGAGGGTATCGTTACTGGCCAACTTTACGGACCTGGGCCTCTTCATTTACATTTTAATCCCAATGGTGTTCACTGTTCTGCCATTTTGTGCACAAAGAGAATTAATCTAACATACTCATTTGACTGGTTATGTATTTATCAACTAATTTCATTAGTGTGTTAAAAAAATAATCTAATCCCTAGTCGCATTGTTACAAAATAATTAAAAGAGATTAGTCATACGTATTTCATAGGCACTATTGTGACTCTTGGGAAAACATCTGCAAATCAGATTGAAGCTTATCTATCTCCTTATAGAATCTGTGTCGGAACCAAAAAAGAAAGGAATTCCATCCTTACAAATCCATACTGGTAAAAATACATCTTAGGTCATCTTTGGCAATCACATTCTTCCGCACTGCAGAGATACAGACACACTTTCGAAGCTCCAATATTAACAGATCGATAAGATAGACTACGCCTTGGTGAACTAGAAAATGTAAAGTAGCTGATGCAACTGAGATACAGACTGGTCTTGCTCTGCAAAGGTTAGGTGGCTAATGATGCAACTGAGATAGTGGAATCTAATGAAATTGGAACAGTAGATAATTTTTCTTTTCTTTTCTGGAAACTATAAATTTGGGCTAAAACTATTTATCAAATACGGAGTAGTATTAAGAGATAAGCTGTAAATATATTCCCTCGTACTATTGAGTTAACTCTCACTTTCCACAATTGTGCCTGCATTTACTTATTCGACTACCATGCATCAACAAAATAAGTTATTAAAAAGGTAATATCTCATTCTCCCTCTAAATAAGGCCAAGTCATGAAAAACAAACAGAGTCCACAGCGCACTATAGCCTGGAATAAGAAAGTAAAAAACAGTCCCGTAAAATTGGTAATGGCAGGCGATATAAAGATGGTATAAAAGTAGTCTCTATATATTGCTCACTAAGAAATTGCCAGCATCATTTAGGTTCACACAAATATTACTCTATCCAACTTCAAAGTGTCACTTAACAAAGATTACCTGGCCAATTTAGTTTTTAAGTACGAAATCAGGGATCTCATCCTCCTACAGCTGCAACAAAGGCTGATCATGGCTTTCCGTCTCCTCAATAATCGACTCCATTATCTTCGTATCTTCTTCCCCTATTTCTTTCAGTGAAACTAAGGTGTTCTTGTGAGGGAATACTACCAAAATCCGTTCCTTAAAATCAAAAAGCCTTTCCAACTTTAAAGTTTTTGGGTTGCAAATGTAGAGAAACAAATCAATGTATGTTAAAATACCGCCACTCTTCGTAACAGCTAACAATTTGGTACTGTGAACAACCCTAAACTCTTTACTCCAACCCAAAGACAGATGTTCCTCTCCCTCTTTGATGCCATCATTAGCATTCTTCTTTTTTAATAGCCACAAGTCATCAGACTTGTTTCCTCGGCCATAAGAAGCAAAAAACAAAATCCCATCGAAAACCCCCATTCTATTCAGAGACCACCAACCGTTTGGTGGCAAAGGAGGTGGTGAAAGATGTTGGCAGAACTTTTCCGTAGCCAAATCGAAAGTCACAATCATTTCTAATTCATCGCCCATCCAATGTAGAGCTCCATTGGCAAAAACACCTTGTTCCCAATCACACGGGCTGAAAGAAGGATCGAACTTTCCAAGATTTCTCCATCCATTGCCACCGCCTAAAGTGTATACGCAGACTTCTACAAACTTGTTCTTCAACTTATATATTCTTACCACCTTGTACTCATTGGTTGCAGAAACATAACCAAATCCACTCGTCCACCCATTAATATTAGAATAATCGGTGTTAGTTTCCGGAAGCATGACATATTCTCTAATGACAGGGTTAAAGAAACAAACAGTTCTATGACGAGGTTGTTCTCCAGCAAGACAGATCAGACCATTACATGAACCAACAAAACAATTAAACGGAAGGGTGGAATGAACCCTTCTGATTCTCTCAATAGGTGTTGACTCATGTTTCTCATTATATTCAAAGTAGTGATATTTTGGAATACCAGGTGCAAAGTCACCAGATAAATACTCAAGCTCATAAGTTAAAGCGAAAAAACTCAACTCACCAGAATCATTATCAGCTTGATTGAAATGATGGAAGTGCATCTTGGAGAATGATGGATGACCAACAAGATTTCTCCAAGTTTTGCATACTAATTTGCAATGAAGAAATGATTCGGTTGGTACTCGACTTAATATCTCTAATTTCATCTCCACGGGAAGAAACTTGAAATACTCCATCAAACCCTTTTGATCTTTGGAGAAAGGGACCGAAATACTTGTTAGGGTTTGAGAATTTAGTGACGGGAATGGACCCAAAACTCAGAAAATTGTTTGTTTGTAGGGAATGCGTGGAGTCAAGTAATAACCAAATCTAAGGTTCCAACATCCTGGAAAAGTTCGGCAGGCTGCCTTACATGTATATTGCAAAAGGACCAAAGTCTAGGTGAACTAGGAAATATAAAGCAGCTAAATTATTTCCGAACCACAATACAATCTGGTTTTGATCTGCAAAGTTTAGCAAATAGTTCCCAAAGTACAATCGTGCATAAAACAGTATTAAGCAATGTCCAGGCATCTGATCCCCCAATAGTTCCTTATTTAATACTGGTTAATCTTGCAAGCATAGTTAGCTTAAAGTCACTACATGCCCGAGAGTGTAAAGTGTTTAAAGGGTTTGATTATGCCTACTAGGAGCTAAAAAAACCTCACCAGAGAGATTAATCATTGCTGGCGGACAACGGTGTAAGCTCAAGATTTTCACCTACAATTCTTTCGCCATTGAAGATGGAGAAAATAAAATAGTTTTACAAGACAAGGAACGAGACATCAATGATGGTTCACAAACATGTTCTGTTACTAGTGTCTCATAGAAAGCGGTATATGAACATATTCACAGATACTCCTTTGGAAGGCAGTTCAATTGCAACAACATGGTTCCGAGGTCATTTAGGCACCGGGCAAGGGTTAAAAGCTGAAACTGTAGGAAAAGCCATGCAACTTCTGGAGACCTCACTTGAAGTGATTACCAAAGACACCCTAGACAAGTTGTGTTCCTAGTAGTGGGTTTAAAAGAGTTGAGAACTAAATAGCACATCTTGTTCAAGATGTCTCCAGACGAAACTACAAAGAGCAGGGTATTATATAACATAGCAGTAGATGCAGATAAGCTAGTATTTTATGGAAGAGATAGCAAATGCAACTGAGCTAATGGTAGCTAATTAATGATGCAACTTAGGATCTAACTGAATATAAGTTTAACAATTGGAAATTTGATACCACTGCGTACGAAGGAACGAATGTGCAAGTATACCTTTATAAATTGTCGGCAAATCAAATAATTGTTCTGAATCCTAACGGTGGTCATCACACAAAACTCTGCCTAGTAGACTCTATCCTTATAGTTCTTGTGAAATTTATTGATGAATGAAGACAAACTTCAGTGCAGTTACCTAAGCTATACTACTATGCAATACCAAAACAACAGACAAAAATATGAAAAACTACATTTGGATCCATACAATTATCTATCTAATTGGTAGCAAGAACGAAATATATTCCTTCATACTACTTAGAAAGCCCTCACTTTCCGCATTGGTCCCTGCATTTACTTATTTCGACTCCCATGCATAAGCGACCATAAGTACGAAAGTGAAAAAATAAGCAACGGAAGTAACTATGCAAACAACATGCAGAGTTAACGAAGCAATATAATACTACTATAGTTTAAAGTACGAACATAAAATAATACTCCCATAAGTTGTACAAATGATATAAAGACAGAATAACAGTAATCTCAACATAATACTCACTAAGACAATGCCAACATCAATGAAGACAACCTGACCAGTTTATAAGTAGGTATCCAGGGTCTCATTCATTCTCTGCCAACTGGTTGAAAAGGCTGATCATGGGCCATGGATTCTGTCACCTCGGGTTCAATCAACTCCATTATCTTCAAATCTTCTTCCCCTTGACACATTGGAGACAATGTCCTGCAATCAGGAAGGATGTTGTTAAACCATGAGGAAATGGTACTGCATCCACACTTAAAAACTTGGTCCTAGCAGTGAGTTCAATAGAAGTGAGGAGTAAATAGTGCCTCTTGTTCACGATTTTTTCCCCGAAAGAAACTACAAAGATCAGGGTATTATACATCATCAATGCAGTAGATAGTCCAATAGCTACGCCATGTAATGACTACATTTTATCAGTCAGCACATTACCCGCTACATCTGGTCTATGTTTCTTTAAATGACCAAATCATGAATCACAACCTTGGTATAGCATATATGAATCATGATTCTTCACATTACCATTTCAAATCTATTCATACCTACTAGGGGTTCCTTCGGGAATGCATTCCCATCAAATTGTCAGACTTTTAGCTTAGGTATATACACAAAGGGTGCCATGCGAAGAAGGAAAATGAGGACCAAGTGAGTCATGTTTGACGATACATAATTTTAAATTACTGTAAGCTAGTATTTTTGGAAGAAATAGCAAATGTAACTGGGCTAGAGGTGGGTGGCTAATGATGCAACTGAGCTAGTGGTGTCTAACGAATTTGGACCAGTAGACTTTTTTTTTTTACATAAACCTATAAATTTGGATTCCTAAAATCATTTATCAAATAATAGTGTTAAGAGATAATTAAGACACAAATTTATCCCCTCATACTATTCGGTTAGCTCTCACTTTCCGCAACTGTGCCTGCATTTACTTATTCGACTCCCATGCACCAACAAAATAATCACTAAAAAGGTAACATCTCATTCTCCCATTGGAATGAGGTCAAGTCATTAACAACAAGCAGTGTTAGCAGAGCATTATAGCTTAAAATAAGAAAGTAAAACACTTCCGTAAAATTGGATAGGTGATATAAAGACGATATAATAAAGGTAGTCTCGATATATTACTCACCAAGACAATGCCAGCATCATTTAGTTTCACACAAATGTTACTCTATATAATTTCAAAGTGGCACTTAAAGAAAATTACCTGGCCAGTTTAGTTTATAAGTACATAATCAGGTATCCCATCCTCCTACAGCTGCTCCAAAGGCTGATCATCTGTTTCAGTTTCAATCGAGTCCATTATCTTCGTATCTTCTTCCCCTAATACTTTTAGAGAAACTAAGGTGTTCTTGTGAGGGAATACTACCAAAATACGTTCCTTAAATTCCACAACCCTTTCCGACGTTAAAGCTTTTGCGTTGTAAATGTGGAGATGGTTATCAATGTACGTTAAAACGCCGCCATTCTTCGTAACGGCGGATAATTTGTTATAGTCAACCCTAGACACTTTACTCCAACCCAAAGACAAATGTTCCTCACCCTCTTTAATGCCATGATTATCATTCTTGTTTTTTTGTTGCCATATATCATAATAATGGTTCCCTTCGACAGCAAGATAAATAGCATAAAACAAAAACCCACCACATACCCCAAATCTATTCAAAGACCAATTAACGTTTGGCTGCAAAGGAGGTGGTAAAATATGTTGGCAAAACTTTTCCTCGGCCAAATCGAAAGTCACAATAACTGCTAAATAAGCGTCCATCCAATGTAGAGCTCCATTGGAAAAAACACCTGGTCTTGAATGATACGGGAGGAAAGAAGGATCGAAATCTCCAATGTTTCTCCACCCATTACCACGGCCAAGCGTGTATATGCAGACTTGAACAACCTTGGTCATCGTCATATATATTCTTACCACTTTGTACTCATTGGTTTCAGAAACATAACCAAATCCGGTCGTCCACCAAACAGTCTCAATATCAGAATAGTTTGGTTTGATTTCTGGAAGCATGAAATATTCTTTAATGACAGGGTTAAAGATACAAATAGCAGGTCCATGATATTGTTGTTCTCCAGTAACACAGATCAGACCATTCAATGAACCAACAAAAATAATCAACGGAAAGGTGGAATGAATCCTTCTGATTCTCTCAATAGGTAGTGTTGATTCATGTTTCTCATTATATTCTAAGAAATGATATTTTGGAATACTAACTGTGAACTCACCAGGCGTATTCTCCTCGAGATCACAAGTTAAAACAAAGAAACTCAACTCACCATAATCATTATCAGGATGATTAAGTTGATTAACATGCATCTTGGTAAACCATGGATTACCAACGAGACCTTTCCATTTTTTTGATACTAGCTTACAGTCAAGCACTGTTTCGGTTGGCAGACGAGTTAATATTTCTAATTTCATTTCCTCAGGAAGAAACTTGGAAAAATCCATCACACCCTTTGAATCTGTAGAGAGAGTGACAAGAACAGCTGTTAGGGTTTGAGAAGAAACCAGGGGAAATGGGGTTTATTTGGTATGCGGAAGCGGAAAGAGTAAAGATGGAAAATGAAATTTAAAAGAGAGATAAAGCTTTCTTGTTAATTCCGCTGGTGTGATGCGGTGTAAGTAAATAAGGAGAATGGGCCTTTTGTCGCACCATTCGTCATATATTGATATGGTCCATATGGACAATAGGGGTGAGCATGGGCCGATATGGACCTGTTTTCGCCTCATCTGCATCCAATCCATTGTACTACGGATTTCAAATTTGGCATCCGCATCCAATCCATATCCAACTGATTCGCATCAAATGGATGGACGGATGGACGGATTGGATGCGGATAATCCAATGGATTTGTTTTAATTAAAATTTATAGTAAAGAAAATAAGCGGACGCAAACTCCTTATAAAATCTACATATCCTATATATATGTATACAAATATAAATATGTCATGTTCAACACCCCAAGCAAGCATCTTAAAAATTCCTAAATGATCCATAGTATTTTGTAAAAATATATAAATGCCCTTAATTTGACGGATATGGATGTCCAACGGATTTTCAAGGTTACATCCGGGCCCGATCCGTTATCCGTTGGATTTCAAAAATTCCATCCGCATCCAATCCATTAACGAACGGTCCGGGCATCCATCCGCAAATGAACGGTTGGTCCCGGTTAAATCCGCGGATTACGGGCCAAATGCTCACCCCTAATGGACATCACAAAGGATGCCTTCCTCCTGAGTCCTGAGTCGGCCTAATAAACGAATACAAATAGCTATAACAGTTCCAATTTTTATAGCTGACTAGGGACGTGTTGGATGTCGGATCATTTTCTTTTTTGTTTAATGATATCTGAGTCGCTCATAAATTTGGCTTGGAACTATTTGAATCAGGTATCGTTTTGTACTCGACTCGTTGGACACGTATCAATTGGGAAAATGAAAAAAAAATATATAATTCTACTATTTTATAGTTTTATTCAGAGGTAAAATGAGTTGGATTCAGACGTAATAAGTCAGATTTAGAATGTAGGATCCAGACGAGACAGTTTAGTCGAAAGAACAAAAAACCGACATAGCCATTGTTATTTTTCAAGGTTCAAATTTGAGTAACTCTAGCTATTTCCCCAATTTATCGAGTGCCTATAGATCGAAATACATTTATCTATCATCGCGTTCCAATTTGCTAATTTCGCATTAGTTTACTTTCAATAACTTAAGCATGGGATTTGTACTTGAACAGTTTGATATTTCGTTGATTCACAACCCTAAACAAAGAGAAATTGGGTCTATTGTCCAAGAATCTTTAAAATATGGTTGTAGTGGACAAGTAAATATTAGGTATGGGTGAAACGAATACAAAAAATCCAAGATAATTATGTCCCTAATCTTTATGTTTTTTTTTTTCTTTCTCTCTCCAATTTAAAAACAAATCACAAAAAAATCCACAACTTCCAAAACATTGTATCCGATTTTAATAAAATTTATATTTTCGGAAAGGGTTTTAGATGATCAACAAAATAAGATCCTTTGTTGATGCATGGTAACGTTTTTTTTTCTTCAAAAAATATAGCTAGGATTAAATTGGTTGCATCCTGGCTCAAGCTGAGATAAAAAATTATTCGAAAAATAGCTAGGATGAAACTGGATGCATCCTAACTTAAACTAAGAATATTTTTTTTCCTTCGATAAATAGCTAGAATGCATCTGACCTGAATTTGTTTTCGTTCATGTTTAAACTAATGCGAAATTAGTATCATCCTGTTTTAGCCGGTTAAATGTGTTTCCACCGATGTTTAACTAGTATGAATTGGTTTCATTTTGATTTAGATTTGGTGAAATCTATTTTCATCCATGCTTAAAACTAGTACAATTCTGACTCATCGTTTGTTAGATTTTATAACTAGTATGATCCTGATTTCATCGTTTGTTTTATTTTAAAACTACTATGAAACTTATTTCATGGTATGTTAGATTCAAATGGATTTATTGTTGAATTTGTTAAACTAGTATGAAACTGGTTTCATCCTGTCTTAAATTTAGCTAAATTTTTTTATTTCATGTTTAAACTTGTAACCGTAGAAAAACCTATGGTACATCCAAATATCAATCCTAAAGATAAGTCAAAGACATCATTCAAGTGTATAAGTGAGATATCAAAACTATATGGTGAATATGTAAAGATTGCAAGAGATTTACGTGGTTCATTGTTAAAACCTACATCCACGAGGGTGAAATATATATATATATATATTGAGCTCGATCTCTGAACTTGCAAGTGTCATGTCACTCAATAAATAGTCCTCAGAAATTCGAGTCCACAGTAACTCTTAGAGGCATACCTGCTGATCTTGATAAGAATATTTTCTGCATGATGGAATTTCTGTGTAACTGCAGCCATGCTTCTCAAAGGCATAGACTATTTTTGAATCTGCGTAAATCAATATCTTGTACTTCCGTATTTTAACTCACTATCTTATTGTCATAAGCAAATAAGTGTATTGACACAGTACTTAATGTACACGAACTGAAACTCTTGTTATAACTTATACTTGAAAAGCATAACTAATTCTCTATATTGTTGCAGTATAGAACTCTCAAAAGTTTGATCTGAACAAAGAGATAACACAGACTGAAAACACTGGGGGTACCAAAATACACCACCAACTTTTTCGTAGGCAATCTGTATGGACAACCTCAACACAACTCCGAGAGTTAAAACTCAATCAAGGAAAGTGTCTAGAGTTATATATCTCTCTCTCTCTCTCTCTTGTGATTAGAGCGTTTACAGAATTGAATCCGTGAACCTAATTACAAAGAGAGTTCTTGGATGGTACCAAAGACCAATGTCCAAGGATCAATCAAGTCTTATCCAACAAACTAGGTCGGACTTATCTACTGTGATTGATCAACACACAACATGTGACATTTCAATTATAAAGATAAAAAATATAATGCGGAAAAGAAATAACACAGACACCAGAAATTTTTTTAACGAGGAAACCGCAAATGCAGAAAAACCACGGGACCTAGTCCATATTGAACACCAAACTGTATTAAGCCGCTACAGACACTAGCCTACTACCAATTAACTTCGATCTGGAATGTAGTTGATTCCTAAAAGAAAATCCACCGATTAAGGTACAGTCGCGCTTCTTACGCCTCTTGAATCCCAATAGGACTCTTTGCAATTGATTCCATTAGATGACATCACTCCGCCTAAGAGTTGCTTCAACTCAATTGAAGACTTTAAACCAAATCTGCCTCCTACAGATTAAGCATATAATTGATTTCATGATTACGATCGAAACGGATGATCAAATCAAACATAGGATCAAGGTGATGGAAATCGATAGCAAGTATAAAACCCGGACTTATGAAACCCGAAGTGCAACCTAGATTATTATTCACCTCACAAGTATAAAACTTGCGGAATCACAAAGTTGAGACGAACAGAACTTTGTGGTTTTTATCTATCTTTTTCAAGTGATAAATCAACAATCGAACAAGATCATGATACTCAAGTTATCAAGATAAAAGATAACTGGACTTGGCTTCACGAATCTCAATGAATTCTTTGATAGTCGTTAAAACCTAAAAGGGTTTCTGGAGAGGACGACTCTAGATACAACTAGGACACACCAAAAATTAGTGTCGGGATTCAAAAATCCCAGTTGCCAAGAGTTCCCCTTATATAGACATTCAAAGCCTATGTTTCTTTAGGTTTAAGCTAAAATAACTTTGGAACCAAGCAAACAATATTCACCGTTAGATGAAAATTTTGAATCTTATTCACATAAACAAGATATACGCTCTGGTTAGGTAAACCATCACCGAACCATGTACAAAGACTATGTTCAACATGGTTAGCCGAAGCTAGACGTATGAACTTAAAAGCTTAACACTCATTTTCATGAACACAAAGACATTGATCTTAAGTCACAATCATGTGATCAAATGAGTTTAGTGTTTATAGATAATTGATCAAATGCAAATCATCTCATAGAAACAATTTAATCGCAATTGAATCATAATCAACATTAGTTGGTAAATGCACAAAGTAAAAATACATGAGTCGTTCGTGAGTCGGCTAAGTCATGGTACGCGGACCAGTTTACAAACTTATAAGCAAAACCGAGTTCCGGAGTTGGCAGAACTTTTTTAGTTCACGTATCGGTTTACAAACTTGGGTGCAAAACTGAGTTCCGGATTTGACAGAACTTTTTTAGTTTGCGAACCAGTTTGGAAACCTTAAGACTTTACCAGTTCCGGAGTTCACATAACTTTTTCAGTTCGCGTACCGGTTTGGGTACTAAAATGGTTCTATACCATAGAAATGTATTGGTTTGCATAACGGTTTGGATACTTAAACCCGGTTCCCCTACCATAGTTCCAAAATGTTTGTATACGAATATACATACCTATCCGGATCATGAAACAAATAGATTTTCCCATGATGTGCATACGAATATGCTATCACACAAATCTGTAAGTCGATATATAACTACTCCGCTACATGTACGAGTACATGTAATACGGCTTCAGACATATAACAGTTTTCTCAGTTTGTAAGACTGATAACACTGTCTTGTATTCCTAATATAGTAGTTCTAAATTTCTCTAAATCAATTCGAAACATTCCCTAATAACATCAATGACACATATCACTGCTCCAGGCTATTTTCGAATAATAACTTGAATCATGATTTGGTTCCGAACAATAAATTGTTCTCCACCGAAATTAATCAAGTATGAACAAATGTTCATTAAGCTTAGTCATTATATTTTGAGAAATTCGTAAACTAAATAATTAGTTCTCAACTCGAAATTCTTGTCTATGCAAGATAGTCTAATTAGTTATGCGACAAACGTCTCAAGGATACAAAAGTGAATATAACTTGAGAAATAGGTGGTTCAGTCTTCAATTACCTTTTGTTGATAAAAATTTTCAAAAGCTTCGGTTGATCTTCGCCTTCAAATGGTAGAACACAAATGATGACTGGTTTGTTTCTCAACTACACTATCCTAGACCGTGACTTAACTAATTGTAGACTAGAAATAAAGATATAGTTTTGACAACTGAATTTTTCAATAAGCTTGAGATAGCAACACTTGTGAGTTCGATCGAGCAATGCTCTAACACAGACAGATGGTTGCTTAGAAAGTAGAAAATTGGCCAAGAAGCTATAATAGCTCTACCCTTTCTACTAAAACATTAAAATCAAAAACCAAATCAAATATCCCCCATTTTCATAGTCCAAACCAAGTGGTGGAACTACCACAAATGTGATAAAGCATCAACCCAATCTTATAATGCGATAAGTATCACAATCTCTAAATGCATATAAATGCTACCTTCTAAACTCAAATGCATGATTTGAATATCCATTTTATCTGAAATGCATTCACATGCTAGCTTAAGCACTCACATGAATGCATGAACTAAATATTACTGTTTGAATGGTAATACTTATCTAAAGTCATCAACTCAAAACCTTGTCACCAACTCATGAAGCTAGGAGATGACATTCGTAGTTTTAGAGTGAAAGAATGAACTACAACTTTACTAGTAACTAAGTTTTGATCTGCAAGAACAAATTTATCTCATTTTTATATGTGATCCATTATACGTGATCTCATTTCTCATTATTTGCTTTTGTTTCTTTAATTGCTAAAGTGATGAATAGAAATTGAAGAGAAGAAGTGAATATGAGGAGTAAAAGACTGTATTGTGATTGGTATAACGACCTTTTCTGGTGCAAAATTATCTCTTACACATACCCCAAATTTCAAGTGTTGCTAAAAGAAAAATCGAATCCATCTTCACTTTTTGTGGTGGTTGTTGGCGAGATTGAGGTTGTGGTTGCAGTCAACCAAGACATGGAAGGAATGGCAAGGTCGATGTGTGGCTCAAGCGAGATTTTGAGCTGAAATATGTTTTGAATGTTGTTAGTTGTTCACCCATTTCATCTCGGGTAACAACTAACAACCAAGAGCCGTGCCAGTTGAGAGATCTCATTGCTAAAACAAGTTAGCAGGCAACACGAGATGCAAGTTGAGTTTTACAACTTTCAAACCAAGGGAACGAGTTGTGGGATGGTTTTTAATCAAAAATAGTTTATCTACAAACTGCGATTGCACACATATGTTCGATAAAAGGATGAACGGTGGTTTGTGTTGAACATGCTTGCTTTGTGGTACAAGTGATGCTACTGAAGCGGCAAGAATGGACCTGATATTATCACCAGCTCTACAAACTGAGTGATCCCATCTGCATCACGGATTGAAATGCTAGAGCCAACTAAGGCCAACAATAACTTTTAAACTTTAATCTGTACATATGATAGCTCTTTATAGCTGCGTTTTAAGCATATGATTCTTGACATAATAATTATATCTCTTCAGCACCATCTACTAGAAGTGAACAGTTGCATGCTGAATTTATACACACTTGATGTATCTTGAATTTGAAAAATTATAATCTTCAAATTTGAGTGACAAATACAATAATTTTCACACCGAGAAAGCTATATGTAGGCCTAAATCTCCATAAAAGGTACAACCACCTATAACACAGATAGGCTAGAGGCCACATTAAGCTGATTAAGGTGCAGTTGGTAATGGCTTCTGCAGAGCAATTATAAGAGCCTGAAAGCCCTTAAAGAGCGTAAATAAAGTTAAATAGCTCTTTAAGAGCATTATCTTAAATGAAATTAGCCCTTTAAGAGCGTATCTTGGATTGTAATAGCTCCTTGAGAGAGAAAATAGCTCTTTAGGAGCACAATTTGAACAACTGAGAATATAAACTAGCTATTTAAGAGCATGAAATGGATGTATTATCTCTTTAACAGGTACTCATAAGACTAATCTTACGGCATAGGTGGTCTCAAGGACCTAAAGATGGAATAGCTAGGTCGAGAAAGACTTGTAGCTGAAATCACCGGATCAAGGACCCACAACTGAAAAATCTCCAAGTGTGAAGGACACAAATTTAAATAGCTAGGTCAAAAGGACCTAGAGCTGAAAAATACCAGGTCTTAAAGACTCAAAACTAAATAACCAGGTCGAAAGGACCTAGAGTTGAAAAATCTCAAGATCCTAAGGACTTAAATTTAAATAGTTAGGTCGAGAGGACCTGGAGCTGAAAAGATACCAGGCCTTAAAGACCCAAAATTAAGTCACGTCGAAAAGACCCAAGGCTGAAAAGTTTTCAGGCTTCAAGAACCCAAAATTAAAAAAGCCAGGTCAAAAAGGCGGATGGCTGAAAAAAAATTAGGTCCTAAGGACAAAATGAAAAACTCTCCAAGTGAAATACTAGATACCCATTGTACCTCTAAAAATGAAGTGTTAAAATACTAATGGAAAATCCAGTGAAGCACGTGTTGGAAAAAAGGTTCAAATAGAGGATGAATTAAACACAAAGAAATTGTTGTACTCCTGACTTTCAAGGCTCGAATAGATTATTTTTAGACAATTATTTCTACCCTCCCAATATCAATTGGCGATTACACAAGGTATGCGAAATAATGCCTTCAGGATACAATGAAAGCCCTACAACAGAAAATTGGATTCAAGGTTTGTACCCCTTGACCCAATCAAGAACACACGAGAGAGGTTTCTGATGATGCTTTAGAAAGAGAGAAAACAGGTTGAATTGATATGAAGAATGGGAGAACATCTTCGCTACTTATAGTGATATTCATGCCTGTTGGTAATGTCGTTTCATCACCAACAGACGCTTCCAAAAGCCATTAATGGTGGCTTATGGGAAGAGACGCGTTTGTTTAAATTTGAATGAAAACTTGTAGGTTTTCCAAAGTAAAACCAGGAAAAAAAAAAATCCATGAGACGTTGTCTCGAACACTTCTAAGGGGCGTTGCCCCCTAGACCTCCACGACCTGACCGGTCAGGTCGATCACCGAGAACTCTACATAGCGGCAAACCTTGAAAATATCCAACAACACGAACTGCTTAGTGATGAAAACTGTAATACTCATTAATACTTGACACTCGTTAATGCTCATTAGACAAAGTGTAATTGAACTGTGATGGGATATGCTTTTTTCTTTTCTTTTCTTAAACATGTGTAATTAGATTTGTGTACTACTCCCTCCGTTCTTTTTTAATAGGCTGGTTTATATAAATAGATGTTTCAAAAAAATAGGCTGGTTTCCTAATTGGGAAAGTCAAATGTTATTTTAGTTTTCTGGGACCACTTTTCTCTTAACTTCTTTTAATGGCAAGTGTCATGTGGACTATTTCACTTTACTTCTTTTGCTGACAAGTGTCATGGGGACCATTTCACTTCACTTCTTTTATTGACAAGTGTCATGAGGACCACTTTCAATGATTAGTTCTCTTAATTTCCTTAATTTTCTAATAAAAAACAAAACTAGCCTATTAAAAAGGAACGGAGGGAGTATTATGTTTTGTATTATCATTTTCGTATTTCTCTTGTTCAAAGAACTCCACAAGAGCCCACAAAAGTATCCTTAATTTTCCTCTTTGTGTTTCTTGTAATCCAGTTCAATAAAATCGAAATCAAATTCAACCATTTCATTGCAATCTTTTTAGAGCACCAACACGAAAACATCCTAGTATCTGACAAGGAAATGGACTTATTACGTAATAAACAAAAGATAATGAAAAGAAAATATCATGTGAAACTCATAGTTCGATTTAACGTAAAATATAGTACAATTGTTTAAGAAACATGAACTTCAAATTTACAAACTAAAATGATATTCACAGCCATTCAGCATTAAAAATTACTTTTAAAGTTTCATTTTAACCCTCAGTAGAACATATCATTGCTCAACATAGTGAACTCCCTGTGAATTTCAGCAATATTTCCATAATTCATGAAATCGGTTTCAAGATTTTCCGGTTCTTCCACTTTCGGACAGAATTGCACATAGCTAGAACCACTATTTTTGTGTAACAACTCATTATCAAATTCACTCCCATAAACTTCCTCCTGTGGTAAAAACTCTTCACTTATACCACCAGTAAAAACACTAGAATCATCTAAAATCTCTTCTGGAGCCAAATTTGAGTTACCTGAATTCGAACCATTTTCGCTATGATCTTGATCAAGAAACAACCATTCCGCGAAAAATACTTTTGGAAGGAAACTTTGGTTTGATTCTTGAACAGGTTTAGAGTTCGAAACTGTCATCGAACTTAAGTGGTCAATTCCGGTTCCTCCAATTTGTTCGGAGGGTTCGAAAGAACCCGCACTAGAAATCCTGGTAAAACTTGTCCCAGTTGAAGCAGCACTAGCAGATGTACTCTTAAATTCATCGAAGTCTGAATTCACACTTTGATTTTTGTTGAATTCTCCGGCTTTCATTAATTTCTTCTTAAGATAAGAATTCCAATAATTCTTAATCTCATTATCTGTTCTTCCTGGCAAATGTTGAGCTATTTGTGACCACCTAAATATATCATCAAAAACATTATTCATCACTACCTTCTAATTAATAAGTAATTAGCATAAGTGTTCTCGGATAAAAAAAACAATCTTTACGCTTACTTGTTTCCTAAAAGTCGATGAAGTGCGACAAACGTTTCCTCCTCTTCGGATGTAAATGTTCCTCGTCTTAATCCCGGCCTTAAGTAATTAATCCATCTTAGCCTACAACTTTTCCCGTTGCGCTGCAAACCTGAAAACCCCATTCTCGAAGTTTAGAATTCACAGTGTTCATCTAAGAACTCTTCAAACAAGAATATAATTTCAAAGCCACGCCTGAAAATGCACGTTGAGTTGACATTTAATGACTTACCAGCTCTTACGGGGATGGTACTCCAACAGCCATGACCATACCGGAGGACGTAATTTCGTAGCCGTTGATCCTCCTCCGGTGACCATAACCCCTTTTTCTGCTTCATTTTGGGCTTTTCACAAGTCTTGCACCCCATCATCCAGCAACAACGACAACTCTTTTCTTTAGTGATTAATTAGTGACTAATCACAAGACATACGAAAATGAGTTTAGAGTCTAATTAAGGATCTATTTATGTAGATGAAGTATGAAAGAGAAGAATAAATAGAGCTAGATGATAGTGTTGAATTTAAAGGGTACTGAAATTTTGTCGTAGGTTTAGACTTATGATTAGTAAACTTACAAATACAAGTAACTAATTATTGATTAGGTAGACAAAAATTCATTTAATTAGTTGATTAAGCTAATTATTCTTCTGTTTTAGCTAGAAGTCAATAAATAAGCTTGGTGCCTGGGTTACTAGCTGAATGGGCTTCTTCTTCTTCATTAATATTTCTTAAATAGAAAAATAAAATTATAATGATAAATGAAAAAAGAATATAAGAAAAAATTTAAGATCAAAGTCTCCAACCAAGAATGTTACAGAACTTGATCAATAAATAATCCTTTGAATATTTCATATTTAGAAGTCCACAAGATGATTAATCACTTAACATTTTGAATCGGCTCTAGTGTACACATAGTTTAAATTTCTTCTGAAATTATCTGAGTGAAACTTTCTTATTTCTAGTTGTCTCGTTCCAAGTATATATTCTTCGCTCATTTTTCTTGCAATAATATACGTCAGGGTCTAGTGTGAGTCACTAATACACTAGCTAATAGTACTCACTTGGTGTAGCTAACCAATACACTATCATTTTGTTTATAACTTTTTGATATTTGATTGATTGTCTCTTTCCCTTTGGAAGTGAAACTTTAATCTTCAATCCGGCCACCTCTGGGCCACTTTGATTTGGCCGTCTTTAACTTTTTACCGCATTAAGAAAACAAAACTTGCTAGCCATCCTTAACATCCACGTGCGCTGCCATAGTCAGGAACACACCTATAGCGGCAAAAAACAAAGAGTAGTCGAATTTCATGAGACGCCAACAGCATCTGTACTCCCTTGATCAGACAAACTGAACGGTTCGCAGGACCGATCCACCACCGTCAGGTGGCCACTGTTGGAAAACGATTAATAAAATATGATTTTTAAAGTTTTAATAAAAATTATAATTTATTGCTTTTTTTTTTATGAATGAAAAACTTATTAGTCCCACGTCGTGGAGTTTCCACTTTTAGTTATTTTAAGAGACTATATAAACTTTTTAGTCCCACATCGGGAGTTCATCTTTTTAAGTTGTATTATTCCATTATATAAACAAATTCACTACTTTTGTAAAATCTATGGGAAATGGGTTTCTCTATATTTTAGAGGGACCCCCAAGGGAAGATATTTTATATTGTTTTCTTATGCGTTCGCGATTTTCCTTAATGGTTTTTTCGGAGTTGCCAAGCTCAAGTTGAGCATATACTACATATGCTAGTAGTAGGTGTATTAGGGTGTTTTATCCTAGAGATATCCGTCCTGTGAGGGCTATAGCATCACTCTTGAGTGTAGCCGGGCGCTAATGTCTTAAGGGCAACGTGTTGAACACGTGACTCACTCTGTTTTTCCAAAGTTTTGCCTTGTTCCTGTTGCGGAGATCTGGGGAGCTCGTCCGTTTCATCAAATCGATCACTTCCATTATAAAGGAGCTAAGTATCAATAACTTTTGCTTTTTTGCTTTTTTTCTTGTTTTTGATTATTGCACCCAACAATCTTAAGACATTAGAATTTGTGATAATCATGAATATTAATTGTGGAGTGAAAAACAAAAAACGAATTTTTGGTCAGCTGTAGAATTTCAAGTTTATCTCTTAACCTAGAAGGAATTTCGGTGAACCCTTTTAACCTAATGTAGTAGACATCCTGATAGTTACCCACGTAAAATTTCGGAATTTTTGGAGTTGTAAAAGTATTTTTTTTTTGATATTTTACAAAACAGAGAAACGTTCCTGAAAAATTGTTGACTAAATTTTTTTTTTTATGGGGTAACCATGAGTTTTTTGAAATGGTGATTCAAACGAAGTTTGTAGATCTATATGATATCTTCAAAACTCATATTTTATTTTCCGATTCGGAACTAAGGTTTGTGAGATGTGGTGTATTAGGTGATTGGGAAATTACCGTGTCCGTGGTTAGAGTATAAACGAAGATTGTGACATGATATTGAAAAGGGACATGGCTACTAGACGCATGTGGATGAACACAATTCTTCCAAAGATGACAAAGGAAAGAACATCAAACACAACTCTAAGCGTAGTCTTCATAAGAAAGGTATGTTTCGTAAAACTGAATCCCACATTACTTTAATTAAGGGTGATTGTTATGCTTGTAAAATTCCTAGCCACACGACAGTAAATTGTTGATAACATAAAAACCTTAATAAGTAGAAAGTTAATGCTAATTTAGTTGAAACAAACTAGAAGGAGTTCAGTGGCATGATGTCGGAAGTTATTTTAATAACCAATGTGAGAGACCAGTAGGTGGACTCTGGAGCCACCAAGAATGTTTGTTGAAACAGAGACATGTTCACCTCCTGTCAGAGGATAGGGGATGTCGAGAAACTCTATATGAGTAACTCATCTACGACAAAGGTTGCATAAAAGGGAAAGGTCGAGCAGAAGCTCATATCTGTAATATTCTCACATTGAATGAATTTTTCATGTTCCGGGCATATGCAAGAATCTTGTATCTTGTTCTGTTGTAGTTGGTAAAAGATTTAAGATTTTAATTGAATCTGCAAACTTGTTGTAACTAGGCAGTGATTTTTTTTTTTTTTGCAAGAGTTATAGGACTTTGGGTCTATATAAGCTTAACGGAAAAACTAATGAAGTGAACATAGTTGATTCTTGTGCTTTCTTTGTGTGATTGAATATTTTGCGTGGTAGACTTGGAACCGTAAACTTATAAGTCAATGCTTAAACTGGCGAGCATAGGTTGCGTACCCAATTTAGTTTGGATTTTGCACACAAAAGTGAAATCTGTGTAGAATCAAAATATGCTATAAAACCTTTTAGCACAAATGTTCACAATAATTATAAGCCCTTAGAATTAATTCAGTTAGGCCTAGTTGACACGAGTTCAAACCAAAACTGATGTGGTAAAAGATGGCTTATAACTTTCGTAGATGATTTTACGAGGTACTATCTTGTATACTTGCTTAGGGATAAGGATGATGCCTTAGAAGCCTTAAGATGTATAAATTTGAAGTTGAAAACCAATTAGAAGCCTTGAATATAATAACTGTATCCTTAAGGAGATGATAATTGCCATGTTGATTAGTTCAAGATTATATGTGGCATTGTAGGGGAGGCAGTCCTCTTAACTAGTATATCCTGAATAGAGTACCCTTTTAAGGATCGGATGAAACTCCATATGATTTATGGAAAGGTAGATGACCTTCTTATGAATGCGTCAAAGTGTGGGGGTGTTTGACTAAGATTGTCATTCCTCTTCCTAAAAGAACTAGATAGAAACCAAAAATGTTGTTTGTGTCTTCATATTGGGTATGATGAGTATACTTCTACATGTAGATTTTTGGTTGTGTGTTCTGATTTTTCAGACTTTGGTGTGATTTTTCTGACTTTAGTGTGAATATTATTATGGAATCTAGGGATGTTGAGTTCTATGAACATATTTATTCTTAAACCTGTACCTCATTAGTGATGTAATGTTGATCCCTAGATTTATTTTCAAATAGTTAGAACTTATCTTAAATAAAGTTGAAGTTGAGGTTGAGCCTAAGAGAAGTAAAACAATTAGACTTGAGACTTCTTATGAAGCCTACTTAATAACATGCCTAGATTGGTCTGAGCCCCATATTTGTAAAGAAGCCTTGACATCTACTAAAACCCCATTCTGGTAAGAAGCTTCATTTAGTGAAATGGACTCATTCCGTCAGAATCAGACTTGGGAGCTTGCTAGTTTACCTCCAGGGAGTAAGACCATGGGATGTAAATGAGTCTTTAAGAGGAAACGTTAGGTAGATGGAACTGTGGAAAAAAAATATTAGTCTAAGTTGGTAGCTAAAGGCTATAAATTAAAAGAAGGTGCAGATTTCCTTGATTCTTATTCACTTGTGACGAGAATTACTTCTGTTGAGATGCTAATTGATATTGTTGCCATAAACAACTTGGAGATACATCATATGGATGTTAAGACAACTTTTCTAAAACCGTGAATTAGATAAAGAAATTTACATAGATCAACCTGAGGACTTTGTAGTGAAAGGTTATGAAGACAAAGTTTGTAAGTTGAACAAATATTTGTATGGTTTTCAAATATGCATGTAAACAGTGACACAGAAATTTGATCATGTGATAATGTGTAGTGGATTTAAGTTAATGAATCTGACAAGTAGATTTACAAGTAACTTGTTAAGGATGCATGTGTGATTGTATGCTTGTATGTTTGTGATATGCTTATACTTGATACAAACATAGATGTGATTAATTCCACTAAAATCTTGCACTGAATGAGAATGTTGACTTGAAATACTTAGGCCCTTTTGATGTAATCTTAGGGATGAGGATTAGAAAATAATCAAACGTTTATAGTCTTAGTCATTCTCATTATGTTGAATTTGTTCTTAAGAGATACAATCAGTCTGATTGTAAGCATGCTTGTACTCCATACGATTCTTCTTGTACACTCGAGAAAAATAAGGGTAATGGAGTATCTTAACTTGAATACTCAAGAGTTATAGGATGTCTAATGAATTTAATGAACTGTAAGAGCCCATACATTGCCTATATTATGAGTAAGTTAAGTTGATATAATTGTAGTCCAGAGCAAGAGCATTGGGATGCACTTAGTAGAGTATTATGGTACCTAAAGTACTCTATTACCTTTTGTTTGATTTATGAAAGGTATCTTGTTGTCCTTGAGGGACTTTGTGATGCAAACTGGATAGGTGACTCAGAGGAGTCTAAGTCTACGAGTGGATATGTTTTCACTCTAGCAGGAGGGTTTGTTTTTGGAAGATTTCCAAACAGACATATATTGCTCAATTCATTATGGAATCTGAGAGTATTGCGTTAGATAAAGCACGAGAGGGGGCCGAGTGCCTAAGATGCTTTTTAAAAGACATTCCTCTCTGGCATAGGCATGTGCCAGCTACATCTATACATTGTGTTAGCCAAGCTATAATATCTAAAGCTAAAAATAATTAATCTCAATCGGCGTTATTTCCATTGATTGGATAAAGTTCAAGGAGAATATCGCAAAACCTTTGACGAAAGGTTTGTACAAAGAGATAGCTAAAAATGCATCGAGGGGTATGGGGCTTAAGCTCAACCTTGCTGACTGGAGATTCCAAAATCATGGTTTCGAATGAGACAACAAATTTGTGGTAGGTAAATTATTGGAAAACGATTAATAAAATATGATTTTGAAAGTTTGAATAAAAATTATAATTTATTGTTTTCTTTTGTGAATGAAAAACTTATTAGTCTCACACCGTGGAGTTTCCACTTTTAGTTGTTTTAAGAGACTATATAAGCTTTTTAGTCCCACATCGGGGAGTTCATCTTTTTAAGTTTTATTATTCCATTATATAAAGAAATTCACTACTTTTGTAAAATCTATGGGAAAGGGGTTTCTCTATATTTTAGAGGGACCCCCAAGGGAAGATATTTTATATTGTTTTTTTATGCGTTCGCGATTTTCCTTAAGGGTTTTTTCGGAGTTGCCAAGCTCAAGTTGAGCATATACTACATATGCTAGTAGTAGGTGTATTAGGGTGTTTTATCCTGGAGATATCCGTCCTGTGAGGGCTATAGATTCACTCTTGAGTGTAGTCGGGCGCTAATGTCTTAAGGGAAACATGTTGAACACGTGACTCACTCTGTTTTTACCAAAGTTTTGCCTTGTTGCTATTGCGGAGATCTGGGGAGCTCGTCCGTTTCATCAAATCGATCACTTCCATTATAAAGGAGCTAAGTATCAATAACTTTTGCTTATTTTATTTTTTCCTTGTTTTTGATTATTGCACCCAACAATCTTAAGACATTAGAATTTGTGATAATCATGAATATTAATTGTGGAGTGAAAAACAAAAAACGAATTTTTGGTCAGCTGTAGAGTTTCAAGTTTATCTCTTAACCTAGAAGGAATTTCGGTGAACCCTTTTAACCTAATGTAGTAGACATATTGATAGTTACCCACGTAAAATTTCGGAATTTTTGGAGTTGTAAAAGTAATTTTTTTGATATTTTACAAAACAGAGAAACGTTCCTGAAAAATTGTTGACTAAATTTTTTTTTTTATGGGGTAACCATGAGTTTTTTGAAATGGTGATTCAAACGAAGTTTGTAGATCTATATGATATCTTCAAAACTCATATTTTATTTTGCGATTCGGAACTAAGGTTTGTGAGATGTGGTGTATTAGGTGATTGGAAAATTACCGTGTCCGTGGTTAGAGTATAAACGAAGATTGTGACATGAAATTGAAAAGGGACATGGCTACTAGGCACATGTGGATGAACACAATTCTTCCAAAGATGACAAAGGAAAGAACATCAAACACAACTCTAAGCGTAGTCTTCATAAGAAAGGTATGTTTCGTAAAATTAAATCCGACATTACTTTAATTAAGGGTGATTGTTATGCTTGCAAAATTCCTAGCCACACGATAGTAAATTGTTGACAACATAAAAACCTTAATAAGTAGAAAGTTAATGCTAATTTAGTTGAAACAAACTAGAAGGAGTTCAGTGGCATGATGTCGGAAATTATTTTAATAACCAATGTGAGAGACCAGTAGGTGGACTCTGGAGCCACCAAGAATGTTTGTTGAAACAGGGACCTGTTCACCTCCTGTCAGAGGATCCGTCTTTGTTCCAACAACAAATAATAATTCCCAAGTATGCAAATAATTTTTCCACCAAGTGTGAATGGTTTCAAATTTCACAAGATCATAAACAGCTCCTGGCCAGTGTATAACGAATAAGAATGATTTCTCTTGTTTGTTGGTTTCTGATAAAGATACTACAAGATAAGATACACACGGTCATCACGGTGTACAAAACTAAAGCTCTAGTACCTGCTCCAAATTATTAAAGTTCACATTATTTGTTCATATGGGCATCAAATCATGCAATATTATTAGTTTTATGCACACGCTAATCATGCATGACTAGCAATACACGGATGGTAAGGTAATGGAAATCAAAAGATGCTAAATCGAGTTAAAAGATCTTATGTTAACATATCTTTTATTTTCTTGCTCAATCAGAAAAAAAAAAAAAAAAAAAGATTATCTTGCATATTGATGCATATCTCTATTAATGATTCTCTTACTATATGTACAAGACCAACAGGCAAGAGCCAAGAGCAATGAGCTAAAAAATATCTTGACACCAACAAAATTGGAGTTTATGGGAAGTATCTTCTTCAACTTCAAGAATATATACAAACAACTAAAGTGCTTAATGATGTCAAATGATTTTGTTTTAGTAACATGCTATTCCAAAATTCACCTTTTGTAGTTAAATACTAGCTAATTACTTAATAAATTTCCTCCCCAGTCACTATTTCTTCTATAATACTCTCTCGTCTCTCCGTCTCACTATTAATTGACCTATTTATTTTTAGATTTTGTCCCATTAATAATTGATTTTATATTATTTGATACTCATGTTTATATTCATTACATATGTGTTTTAAAATGTTTTTCAATGATATAAAATTTACGAATATTCTGTGATATAGTTTGAGAGAAATTATTTCTAAATTATGCTATTAGGTCAATTAATAGTGGTATGGAGCAATGTAGTCAATATCGGATTTCGGTGAATATCGGTCCGTCTATTTAGTGTTGAGAATATTAGTCCCACTATTAATCCTGCGGTTTATAATCTCTTAGAGCAAGCTATATTTAAAATTTTTTAGATTTTGTCTCATCTAATTTCTTTTTCTTTTTTTTTTATATTGATTTTATATTGTTGAAGGCGCAACTTTGATTTTTTTTTTTTTTATTGTTGGGGCTCATTATTTATATTCCAAATTGCGCCCCATTTTTTTTTTTTTTTTTATTGTTGGGGCGCAACTTTGAGTTACGCCCCATGTTTTAAAATAAAGACTTTTTCAATTTGGTCTTTACTCCGTCTCCATATAAAAATTTGGTTATACTCCACGAATATCTCCACTCATTGCCAATTGGTTTTGAGTTGGATGCCCGTAGTTGGTATCGGAGAGATTTGATTTGAAATTTTATTTCCATAAATTATGTTGAGAATTTATTAAGATCCTGCGGTTTATAATCTCTTAGGGACTCTCCACTCATTGCCAATTGGTTTTGAGTTGGATGCCCGTATTCTAACATTTAGGTGAATATCGGCGAAATATCGGCCAAAAATCATCTCGGTGAAACACAAACACCGGATATTATTGGCGGTATCTTCTCGATTAACTGTTGGTATGGAGAGAGTTTAAAATCAAGGCAGCTTATTTGTATTTATTTTCTATTTTACGAAAAAGGAGCTGTATCGCTTCTTTTCTCGTTTTGTGTCATCGGATTAGGGGGAATTGAATACTGCACACATAATTGTATGAAGTATGAATGATAGATACATTGATAGCAATTATTGTTTTTTTTTTTTCAAAGTTTATATGTACATAATTGGAGTGTACAATGTTGAATCACAATCACCAATTAGTATAACAATTTATTCGCATCCGATGAGCTAAATTGATGACCTTTTGGGGACCCGAACCCTGTTTGTTGATTATAACTCCGGCCAATGAAGAAAAAGTCTCTCCCATTATTGGTCTAACCTTGGGAGATAGTCATTGCTTCGGCCAATGGATATCTTGGACTGTAAAGTATTTTATTATAAGTAGCCAATTGTCTTGGACGACATCCGTATTGGTCTAGAGTCTAGACTCTAGACTATGTGAATATTTCTTTAGCCATCTATTCAAGTAGTCCTGTCCTGTCATGTCAAATATCACAAAAAATTTTGTTTACATAGGAAGAGGTTAAGATCTTATTTAAATATAGGATTGGGACATATTAGTGTTCCAAATTTCAATTAGCTGTCCAATACTAATGACTAATTTAGTATAAGCAAGTAAACGGATGAGTTAAGAAACCATGAGCAAATAAATATAATATTATAGCTGTTTCATATATTTTATAGAGGCGGGGGTTAGAGATAATCTTCTAAGAAACTCATCACGTGTTCTCGTAGAATTTTTATGTATCCTTCCGGGTAAATCTATATATCTATATTTGCCTATTCTTGACACGAAAGACTCCGATCATGGTTTGCTGATTCTCATCAAATTACATTGTTAGACGCCATTATTAGATGGTAGTCTTGGTGAATACTCCTAAGACTTTTGATTCGTTAACTAAAGAAATAAAAATTGTATAATCTCTAAAATTATAGATCCCTTTCCCTTAGCTGTGATTTTGTAAGTGGCATTATGTGTTCCACATTTCCCATATGTTGGTGGTTAATACGAAACAAAAGAAAAAGAATCTATTATATTTTCTAATAAAAAGGAATTCACAAGACATAGATGCCAGCAATTAGCCTTAACTAAGTTAGACAGACTCTTGGCCAATGTGAACATTCAAGCCAAAAATTTAGCCATATCTTGACATTCTAACGACGGAAGCCAAATGATTGTAATTATTGGCTTACTTACTGTAATCATTTTTGTTCGAGAAATCAAAACCTTATTCGTCTATAAAGACCAATAACACTATTTTATGAACCACGTGGTTTGGTCCGTATTACTTACGTAAGCGCAAATATAGTAGTCCAACATCGGAGATGATAGAGCTACCGAGGGTTAGGCACCGCAGGTTGTCCCGACCCTCACAGAAAACTCTCCCTACCCCCGAACCACGGATCAACATGGGATCATTATCAGTGTGGGTTTCGCCTCAGTGTGAAAGGTGGGACAGATCGCGGGATCCCAACCCGCAGTCAGTTAATCATTTTCGGTCCAACATGCTTGGAAGAAAAATTATACTAGGAATCAATTGTAGGAAAGCGCATGATCCACACATACTAGCACTTTAATGATAAAAAATCCATTTTTTTACCAGAACATATTTTTGTTTGTTCCCCAATATTCAACAGCAAGTGATACTCATTGGATCCATCTTTATAGCTCCTCCAAGCATTACTATCTACCAAACAAAATGATGGAGACAGAAAGAGTGAGACCTCGTTTGAAATTACTGTTTCTGAAAGATACTTTGTTTGGCTTTTGCAGGGTGCGTATACACATAACTTTTCATGGTCATGGTGACCAACCGGTTAGAAATGAGGCGGCTGATGCTTACAATAATTTCAAAGTTATTTGTCTTACATTATATCGGAAAAAAATTTGTTCTCGCAGTGCGAGAGCTTTTTAGATCTAGCATATCCATAGCCGTTGGATTTGGTAAGATGTGACGTCATTTAACTGGAAGTTAACCCAAGTTATTCGCCGAATATTTGACGTCGTGTATATTATACGGATGTTTGGTTTTTGTTACTCTGTGTCTCTGCCTTGATCTGTTTTTGCCATGAGATCAAGAATTCCTATTTTTCGGGAACCTAGAAAATTACTCCAACTTGATGTTAATGTGAATGGTGGTTTAGGCCATGGTTGTTGGCTAACGGTGATGTTGTTGTTAATGGTGATGATAATAACTTAACTATGAACGCTTATGAAATTGGACGATAAAGATATAGATGAATCCAAGTGTTGAAGGTTAAACCAAGACAGTTCGGATCAACAAAGACAGTTGATACAGTCTTGTTGGATCAACAGGAAAAGTTGACACAGTGCTGTCATGTTTATGGAAGTTAAGAATACTTGAGAAGCAAGGTATTTTGAGTTCTAGAGAATTCTAGAAGAGTTTTTTTTTTTTTTTTTGAGTTTGGTTTATGTTAGGAATGTGTTCTTATTTAGAGTTTTATGTTTATTAGGAATGTTTGCTTTGAGTATTCGTCAAGTCTGTAAGACTATAAATAGGATGTTAAGCCATGAGTATTTTTATATCAATAGAAGCAGTTTTATTACATTCTCTTCTTTCAATCAATCATAAGTCTTTGATATCAAATTTTCTACATCTGGTATCAGAGCAAGAAGATCATAGGCATGTGATGAAGGTGGTAAAGAAATTCCAGTGAGGAATTTGAGAAGAAAGAAATTCCAGTGAGGAATTCGTGAAGCAATTCCAGTGAGGAATTGAGAAGAAAAGATGTCAACAACAAACTTGAGTTCAATAAAAGTTCCAGTGTTTGAAGGTAAGAACTTTGAACATTGGAAAATTCAGATGGAAAATATCTTCACATATCAAGAAGTGTGGGATATTGTGAACGTAGGTTATGCGGAACCTGTAGCAGGAGTTGTTCAAACAGAAGCTGAAGCAAGAAACCTAGCAGAGAACAGAAAGAAGAACTCAAAAGCAATTTATTTACTACATCAAGGTATGCATGAATCTCTTTTAGACAGAATTGTGTATATTAAAGAATCCAAAATAGCTTGGGATAGTTTAACAAACTATTACAAAGGAACTGATAAAGTCAAGAAGGTTAGACTACAGATGCTTAAAAGAAAATATGAGCTGTTACAGATGGAGACAACTGAAACTATCTCAGATTTTTTCTCAAAAGTGCTGAGTTTAGTTAATGAGATGAAAGTTAATGGAGATACAATAGAAGATACTTCAATTGTAGCAAAAATTCTACGTAGTTTACCTGAAAGTTTTGAATCAAAGGTAAATGCGATAGAAGAATGCAATACAACAGAAACAATGACTCTAGATGAAATTCTAGGTTCATTACAAGCATATGAGCAACGAGTACGTGAGAAAATATCTGTGAAGCCTGTAGAAGAAGCTCTTCAAAGTCAGACAAGCTGGGTCAATAATCAACAATATAATGCTTTTAGAAAACCTGGTAATCAGAGAAAACTTATTGATAAAAGCAAGATACGATGTTGGAATTGTGGTATTTTTGGTCACTTTTCAACTGAGTGCAACAAAAGGATGAATAATGGTTCTTATAGTAATGCAAACTTGGCAAAAAGTCAAGATGAAGAGTCTGAAATTTTATTGTTAGCTTGTCATCCACCTGAAGAACAAACTCTGAACAAATGGTATCTAGATACTGGTTGCAGCAACCATATGTGTGGAAAAAAGGAGCTATTCACTAATCTAGATGAATCTACAAGATCCACAGTCAAGTTTGGGAACAACACTACGGTTCCAGTCATGGGGAAGGGAAAAATAGGTATCATACTTAAGAATGGTGCAAAAAGTTACATCATGGATGTATTTTATGTGCCTGGTCTTCATCAAAACTTATTGAGTATGGGACAACTTTCAGAGAGGGGCTATTCCATGAACATCTTTAATGGTGTTTGCACAATTCATGATCAAAGAAGAAGATTGATTTCCAGAGTAGTTATGACTAAAAACAGGTTATTTCCTATGACCATGCAATATCAAAAGGGAAATTTGTTATAGTACTTCAGTTGATAAAGATTCATGGTTATGGCACAAAAGATTTGGCCATGTGAATTTTAACAGTCTACAAACCCTAACAAAGAAAGAGATGGTGTCAGGTTTACCTCCCATTACCATTACTGAAGCAAGATGTGAAGATTGCATATTTGGAGAACAAAATAGAGATCCTTTTTCTATAGGCAAAGCAACTAGAGTAGAAAAAGCACTAAAATTAGTTCATAGTGATTTATGTGGTCCATCGAAGATTCCCGCGCTGGCAATAGATATTTCATCACTTTCATAGATGATTTCAGTAAGAAAGCATGGGTATACTTATTAAGGGAGAAGAGTGAAGCATTCAATGCTTTCAAAAGCTTTAAAGCATATGCTGAAAATCAAAGTGGAGAAAAAATAAAAGTGTTACGAACTGATAGAGGAACTGAATACACTGTTGTAGACAATTTCATGAATGATTATGGAATTCAACATCAGCTAACTGCAAGATATACACCACAGCGGAATGGTGTAGCTGAAAGGAAGAATAGAACTATAATTGAGATGGTTCGAACAATGAGAAAATAAAAGAATTTGCCCAAAAATTTATGGGGTGAAATAGTGGATTGTGCTGTTTATTTATTAAACAGATGTCCAACAAGAAGCTTGTGTGATATAACTCTTGAAGAAGCTTGGAGGGGAAGAAAACCTAGTGTAAGACACCTTAGAGTATTTGGGTGTATAGCTTATGCTCATATACCTGATCAGCTTCGCAAGAAACTTGATGATAAAAGTGAAAAATGTATTTTCATTGGTTACAGTAATATAACAGCAGGATACAAATTACTAAATCCTAAGACAAGAAAGTTGATTATTAGCAGAGATGTAATATTTGATGAAGATTCAAAATGGGTTTGGAGTACTGAGAAGACTATCAACAATGAAGTTATAATAACTGATGAACATCAACAAGAAGTTGAAGATGATGTTGAAGAAAATCAATCAACTGAAGAAAATTCAACAATACAAGAAGAAACATCATCTAGACCTGTTCACAATCGATCTTTGCCAACACGTTTAAATGATTATGTTTTAACTGATGAAGCAGACAATGAAGATGGCTTAGTGAACTTTGCACTATTTGGAGATTGTGATCCAGTTAGTTTTGAAGAAGCGGATAAAGATCAAGGATGGAAAAAGGCTATGAATGAAGAAATTCAAGCAATAGAAAAGAATAAAAACCTGGAAGCTTACTACACTTCCACAAGGAAAGAAAGCTATTGGAGTAAAGTGGGTCTATAAAACAAAGTATAGACCTAATGGTGAAATTGAGCGTCTAAAGGCAAGGCTTGTGGTTAAAGGATACAAAAAAAAAACCAGGTATTGACTACTTTGAAGTTTTTGCACCTGTAGCTAGACTTGATACTGTTCGTTTGATAATTTCATTAGCTGCACAAAACAGTTGGAAAATTTATCAAATGGATGTAAAGTCAGCCTTTTTAAATGGCACACTTGAGGAAAAGGTTTATATTGAACAACCTTTGAGTTACATCATGGAAGGGAAAGAATAACAAGTTTTAAGATTGAACAAAGCATTATATGGTTTGAAGCAAGCACCGCATGCTTGGTATACAAGAATTGATAACTATTTTCTGAAGAAAGGCTTTAATAAGTGTCCACATGAACACACTTTATATATGAAAGTTGATTCTCTTGGCAATCATATTATGGTTTGTTTATATGTAGATGACCTTATTTTTACTGGAAGTAGTTTTGAGATGATTCAAAAATTCAGGGAGGATATGATTCAAGAATTTGAGATGACTGACTTAGGTTTAATGTCATACTTTCTTGGAATAAAAGTATTACAAACAAAGAAAGGAATCTTTATATCACAGCAAAGGTATGCAGAGGAATATTAGAACGTTTCAAAATGGTTAATTGTAAACCAATTTTGACACCTGTAGAAGAAAAATTGAAGCTAGTAAAACAAGGAACATGGGAACTTGTAGATCCAACAAATTTCAAGTGCCTTGTTGGAAGTCTTAGATACTTAACTGCTACAAGACCTGATATAATATATGCAGTGGGGTTGATCAGTAGATTTATGGAAACACCACAACAATCACATTTACAAGCCGCAAAACGTATTCTTAGATATGTTACAGGAACAACTAATATGGGAATACTCTATACATCTTCAGAGAAACCTGAACTAGTTGGTTACACTGATAGTGATTGGGCAGGAGATGCAGATGAAAGGAAAAGCACTTCTGGTTATGCTTTTCATATGGGAACTGGTTTCTTTTTTTGGTCATCAAAGAAACAACAAGTAGTTGCTTTATCCACAACAGAAGCAGAGTATATAGCTACTTGCAATTGTTCTACACAAGCTGTATGGTTAAGGATGATGTTAAAATCACTCTTTCAAGAACACAAGACACCAACAACAATTGTCTGTGATAATAAGTCTACAATTTAGTTGACTAAGAACCCTGTACTACATGGGAGAAGTAAGCATATTGATATTAAGTATCAATATATTAGAGAACTTGTCAGCAACAATGAGATTGTTGTTAAATTTTGTGAGAGTGAAGAACAAGTAGTAGATATCTTCACCAAGCCATTAAAGTATAATGTTTTTATCTATTTGAGAGGAAAGCTTGGAATGATTAGTAAAAACTATCTTGGTTTAAGGGAGGATGTTGAAGGTTAAACCAAGACAGTTTGGATCAACAAAGACGGTTGATACAGTCTTGTTGGATCAACAGGAAAAGTTGACACAGTGCTGTCATGTTTATGGAAGTTAAGATTACTTGAGAAGCAAGGTATTTTGAGTTCTAGAGATTTCTAGAAGAGTTCTTTTTTTATGAGTTTGGTTTATGTTAGGAATGTGTTCTTATTTAGGATTTTATGTTTATTAGGAATGTTTGCTTTGAGTATTCGTCAAGTCTGTAAGACTATAAATAGGCTGTTAAGCCATGAGTATTTTTATATCAATAGAAGCAGTTTTATTACATTCTCTTCTTTCAATCAATCATAAGTCTTTGATATCAGATTTTCTACACCAAGGCTAAGATGATGAATGTTGTTCTTGGTTGGTGAGGAAAAGAAGGTCATTGAAATTTAAGTCGACTAGTGGTCTACTTGAACACGAGAGGTACTGACTGATCATGGGTTATTATTAAGGAGTTTCGAAAGTGTAAGGCAAATCTTTAATGCGTTGATTATACTTTCATAATCAAAAGAACCCGTTTCAAATATCTACATGTTCTTATTTTTTTAGACAGTTTAATTAGTCATCTTTTTGGCTGTAAATCACCTTTGCTCCAATCAATTGAAGAAAAAAAAAAGGATCAATGATCTTATATAGAGACGGAGAATTTCTGAGATAAAACCAAAATTTGGGAATTGATGGATTTAAGGGGGTTAGCTGCTAGTTACCACTGGATATGCTTAGCATGAATGAACTTGTGGTAGCATATGAGAGAATTTCATTCGGTTGCTTTGTTTATGATGAGAATGAGATACAACTATCTATTACTATTTGAAAACTGATTTATGTAAGACCAATTATTCGGCGTGAGATAATAGGGGTTAACCAGAGTTACGTGACGTCACATCTTGTAAGATCCAACGACCAGGAATCTGCTAGTTCAAAAACGCTCTCGCACTGCGAGAGCAAAATATTTTCCCATTATATCCCTCTCTTTTGAAGTTTATACAAACCGTACTGAGGGATTCATTATTTTTACCAAATAATATACATATGCGAACCAGAATGGCCTTTCGGGATGACTGCTCTATAGGGAGACTCACAACAGCTATATGGGAACATACAATTCCGCAATCTATTAGCTCTATTGTAAGGCCTATTCCTATGCACATGCCAAAACATGATATTTGGCATATATGCACTCACTATGGGTATGCCAAACTGCCAAACTCATATGCCAATATGTTTTTCCTGGCATATAGGCATACACGACAGAGTTTCCATCGAGCGATAGAGTCTCGGTCGCTCGATGGTCAATTAATCTCTCGATGGTCATTAAACCGACAGCGACAGTCAAGCTGTCGCTCGCTTCTATGATAGTCGCTTATCAGCTCTTCATCCAACGGCTACCATTTCCCCCTATAAATACCTGATTTCAATCCCATTTTAACTCACACCAGAATTTCTAAATCTCTCTAGAATTTCTCAATCTCTAATTCTTTTCTGATCTTCTAATTCCTCATAGAGTATGGCTGATAATGCGAGCATGGCTAATTTCATAGCAAACCAACATGTTGCGGAAAATCAAAGAGTTCAAATTAGGAGAAGAGTACCAAAATTTACAATTGCAGAAGATGAATGTATTTGCAGAAGTTATGTTCATTGTATTGAGACTTTATTCGCAGAAGAATCTCGTCAAGTTATTTTTTGGGATAGGGTTTTGAGGAGATTTAAAGAACAAACAATGAACCCCAACCAACGTGATGTTAAAGGGTTGAGTAATCGCTTCACTATAATCAGTTGTGATGTTAATAAGTATCTTGTTTTACTTCAGCTAGAAGGTCCAAATCTAAGGAGTGGTGAAACCTATTTGGAACTTAAACAAAGGTGTCGTGCGGAATATCGTCGCATCTACGAACATGACTTCAAATATGGAAGTTGTTTCGAGATTTTAAGTTGCTTGCCCAGATATTGTCCAATTTATATGTGGTAAAAGTTATATGTAAAATTTCTTAATCATGTCCTAAAAGTTTTAATATTTTAACTCTAATTAAAGTTCAAGATTGGATTACTTAATAAAATTAAGCTTAATTTTCAACAATACTCAAATTTTCAAATTCAAAATTCAAACTTCAAATTCAAATTTCTTAATAGTAATTTTTATAAGACATAAAAACTAGACTTTAAAAATAAAAATTGGGGACAATGTTCTTCATCTTGTTAATCTTCTTCATTTCACCAAATTTCCAATCAATGCGCTCATGAACGGAGTCTCCTTTGTTTATCTTCTTCTTTGGCTTCAAATTTGTTTTGCCTTGATTTTCTTTGCCTATAACCTTTCTTTGCCTTCTCTTAGTTGCGGTTTTGACTTGGTTGATATCCAAAACTTGGAGCCTTCTTTGCTTCTTACTTATTTCTTTAAATCTATCATATATCTTCTCAACGGCACCTTCAAGCACTACTCCAAAAAAAATCAAGTTGCGTTGCCGAATCAAGTTGGGTTAATTGTGCCATTTGGAGAAAATAGAAGAAATAAATTAGATTGAGAAATAGAGAATAGATTGAGAAGAAGAGAAATTTTTTGTGTAAAAAATTTGGGGTAAGTTTTGAGTTTGAAAGTTACATATTTATTAGCGATGAAGAACTAGCCGTTGGCGCTAGAGTTAATAGCGGGCGATATAATTATTATCTCCGGCGATAAAGTCATTATCGCCAGCGATATTGTGAATATCGCTCGCTAGAAAGTCCATCGCTTATTGGTTTTCCTAGATGTGTAAATTGGGTTGTGCCAGCACGAGCACAGCCCAGCACAGCACGCTAAAATTTGAGCACAACCCATCCCAACACGTGACTTAGCC
>JAJJWW010000266.1:0-10517 GCA_023531295.1 Papaver armeniacum | reverse complement strand
ATAAAGAGGCACTAAGAATCTAAATCATAAACTTAAGCATTGAATTAAGAAATCGCACAAAACTTAACCCAAAAACTAGCCCCGTTCAAATATATATATATATATAAAACTTCTCTCAAATGATACATATAAAATATTCATTTGGTTTACAAATAAAATATACAACACAACAAACATAGCAAAAAGTTAATCAACTAATGAACTCAACCTTGGAAGCTACTACAATTTCGCTCATATCAAACTGAAAGTGGGAATGGGTGAGCACATCATCCCTAAAAGGGGTGCCCCGTAGGAATAACAACTAGCTTTCAAGTAAACATTAATATGATTCGAAGACAATGCAAGTTTAATTGAAAGTCGATAATACAATGAAAGAAAATAAAACATAATGTAGAAAACTTCTTCTGCTGCACATTCATAAATAACAAGAAACATCTATATATGAGATGTGTGTTGCCGCACATAAAGGAAAATAATATTGAAGCCTACTTCCACCCGATTAAGTAATATTGCTGTGACGCCCTAGCCATAGAATAACACGATAAATATATAAAGAAGAATATTAAGGCGGTGTATCGCCTAGCCGTGTAATATTGCGTGTATCGCCTAGCTATAGAATACCGATATTGTGTTTTAACACATTTCATAACACATAGAGCACACAAAGATATGCATGAATTTCACAACACCAAGATTGATTTGTAAAACAATAATGAATACAAGAGAGTTCGTTATCGATTCCCACCTCTTTTGATGACAAGCCTCGCATACCTTGAGATCCACGATCCACTGGTTCATCCTTTGAATCGATCGTTGTTAATAAAGATTAACTGTTAATCACACAAGCACTCTAAGAATCTAGCCAAGATGGCTCACACAAGAATCATACAATTCTAACTAATGGTTCTAAGCCCATTATGATATTTCATTCTCTAACTTTACATATCTAAAAGTTTACTAATCCAATTAGGTTGGTTCTATAGTCCATTAGCTAGTTCTTACGAACATCTACAACTTTGGTGTAGAAGTCAAGGGTTAATTCAAACCATAAGAGGTCCAAATCATCAAAGTAAGAATACATGGCTCTAAGCCCAAGTCCACTAAACTCGGCCCAATACACAAGGCCCGGTCCATCTGGATCAAACTAACGGTCAACGGGTCTCTAACAGTCAACGTTCAGTCAAGGTCAATGTCCAGGGTCAATGGTCAACGAGTCAAGAAAAGTGACTCAGTCGGTCAAACCCGATTCAACATTGACTCGAAATGGATCGAGTCAGCTAGAGTCAGATCCTCGACTAGAATGATGGCACAAAGCCAAACACTTGCATAGGCCAGAACCATAGTTCAGGCCAAAGAACTCTAATGCACAACCATTGTGCAACACCAACCCTTAACTCTACAACTCTAACTTTAACTCAAGTTCACTTCAATCTAATAATACATAACTTGAATCATTCAAATAAACTTCAAAATTCAATTACAAATACAAATTAAGCCTACCTTGGGTTAGCAGAGTTACCAATATCCACAATGCTTCAACTCAAACAACACTCAAACCTCAACTACAACTCCCATTTGATTACACTTTACTTCTGACTGAATTTCAACCTCAGCATAAACAAAACTCCAACAACTGCAACACCAGTTCATTATATCTTGTCCTCTACTGCAGTTTCACATACATAACTTCGTTTGCCCACAACTTATCATTCATCTAACTCTTCTCCCTATGCTTTAGCACATGCCCAACCAAAATACAACTCAGGCATATGCCCAACAAATTCATTTCATACTCAACAGCACCACTTCATTTCCTTGTTCTCAATTCCAACTATAATACTAGTTAATCTTCACCTCAGCTCAACAACCACTAATACAACATTCCACCAACACCTTTTATGAATCAAACAACCTTAATCTCTTTTAATCAAACAACCTTAATTTACATTCTATACTTATACCACCACCAATGTCTAACTTCCTCTTCTCCTTGCACAATTACATTCAAACCAATTCACACAACCACCATTCTCACCTGTACTTGTAATCCTAACACACATAAATCTCAATTTCCACTATACAACTGGATTACTCTAATTCCATCTGCAACATCCAACAAACACAAATTATCTCAAACAATAATTCGAACTCAACCATCTTTTCATTATCAAAACCACTTCTAACTGCAGCCACAGTTTCATTGTTTGATTACCTCAACCTCAGTTCAATTAGCTTGCATTGTAATTCATTAAACAACCACCAAATACTCAATTCAGATAATCACCAACACCACCAGATTATCTCTAACTCTATATGCATTACTGCCGTTTATCAATAATTCAACCCCAACACTTGTAATCACAAAAACAAAGACAACACCAATACATGCAGCCCAGATTAACCACTACTACAGCTTAACAAAACAAACTCAATCCTTGTTCTTCAATTCATCACCAACATAGCCTCAAAACATTAACAATTCAACACCCTTAATTCTTAATCCGAATATTTCAATTACATGAACCTCAATTCCAATTTAGCAAGAACATGAGGAACCCTAATTTCCCCTGAATCAAAATTAAACTTCACAGAACATCTCAACCTCATATTTGACTAAAACCCATCTCTAATTTACCGAGATATAACAATTTCACAAAGAAGAATGAATCAATTACAAAACCATAATTTACCTTTCTTTTGATTCATCTTCAAAACGGCTTCGTCTCAATACTTTATCATCAACCCTTTAGTTCTATATTCATCAGCGACTCAATCATCTTATCTATTTCTCAAGAACATCCATCAACTCCAGAAAACCCTAATTTGATTCACAGCAGCGTCAACCTCTTCCTTTCTCGAACTCAAACAACCACAGCACCACCACCTTCCGATTCAACAACAATGAACTATCTATGAATAATCTACACAAAATCTAAGCTCAAATCTGAGGATTTGAGGTCGACAGAAAAAGAAGAGAAAGAACAGGGGAGGAAGAAGGAAAATAGAAGAAGAAAGAAAGAAGAAGAAAGAAAGAGAATAAGAGAAAATATTTCTCTTCCGACACGTGGGGTGATGATAAGGCAACAAAACTTATAAAGGAACCCCTTGAATTGATAAGGGCAGCCAGGTCGGTTTATCATACTTATCCAATGAAGTCTTCCTCGTCCGGTATCCGATTGACACGTTCGAGTAGTCCGTTCCGCGTTACTTTTCGAGTTTTATCTAACGGTACTAATTACGTATCTAGTCCGTTGTTAGATTAATTCCTATTAATTTACGTTCGTGTTAAACTAATCGAGTTATTATCGGCTAATTCGACACTTGACCGGTCTAATAGCGTTGACGAGCTTGAGGCTTGTTACATTCTCCCCACCTTATATGATTTTCGTCCTCGAAAATCGATCCATCCTTCCGGTCTTCAAAACTCCCCACCTTAAAGAACAATCCCATCTCTTGTCTAAGCGCAAACAACATAAAGTAAAGCACAAACCTAAATGACTCTACAACTAAAATCTAAAATTTGTAGCTCTAGATTCAATTACGCTGATTTAAGTTGTATCCAAGAGGGAAGTCTAAGTTTCTTTGAGAAGATATTCAATAATAAAGTTTCTAATTAAAATTTGGGATCTATTAGTTCACTAATAGAAGCAAGTTTCTCTTCAATGCCTAGTGATACAAGAATGTAGTTGCCCTGTCTAGGTTCGCGACGCCTGACAATGCCTACCCACGTAACAAGTATCACCCGAACACATCAGAATTACCAACCTCACTATTCAGCACTGGGGATTAACTAAGTATTAGTTTATTAAGATTACTTAATCTCTAAAATTTTATCTTAACTGGTGTAAGTCTGATAATTTTACTTCGTAAAATATAAATAGTTTACATCATTCTAATCATCAAAATTTATTTAATTTTATTTTTTATTTATCATTATTTTATTTATATTATTTTTATATTATTTTATTTTTATACCATTCTCATATCTTATTTTATTTTTATATTATCATTATTATTATTTATTTATTATATCAATAAAAGTAATCCAATTTCGGTTTCACGTCAATTATAGTATCTGATATTTTTAACTTTACTATAATACCTTTATATAAATTTTCGAAATATAATTTACTATAATTTTCCTACTAGTCTAATTATTCGAACACTATTATCAACCGTATTATTATTTTCGTTATTCTTAAGTTGATAGTCTGGTTGATACGTTAAGTTTTAATCTTTTTAAATATAATTTTACATCCACAGAAAGTTTAATATAATAGATTTTTATTTATTCAGATTGAATTTGTATATTAGATCTTGTTAAATATTGGCGTTGGTAATTTAATATAATTTAAATTTGAGTCTACACAAAATTTATAATATATCATCATAGTCTTTAAATTTGTATCCTATTAACGTACGGATTTATTTTCTTTTAATTCCAATAGTACACTAAGCATCATAATACTATTATTATAATTTCCTGTATATTTGTTTCATTTTAGAGATTCACTAGATCATTTGTTAGATTAAAGCTAATTTTTAATTTACAAAACTTAATTGTAGATAAGCGTAAATAATTTCCGTAGTTATTTAATCATAATTATTATTATTTTATCGTTATATATCCTTATGAAATTTTTGTTAAGTTTAAGTTCAATATTTTACTAATTAAGAAATGCTAACATTACTTATCAAAATTATCACTTTTATTATGCTTTATGATTATGATTACTATTAAAATATTTTTATTATTAACATTGATGGTTGAACCATTATTCACTACTCTTTCAATTATTATTAAGTTCCAAGAATATTATTAACATTTATGAAATTATAAATTGTTGATTCTACATATAAGTCAAGGTATTAAATAATTTCTATGTGTCTTTCAAGATCTAACAATAACACTATTTTTATAGTATTAAATTATTTATGTGTTCATGCTTTTTAGATTAATTATTAGCAAATCCTAAAGTATAGGTGTACCCTACAATTTTTACTTCATTACATATGCAAACAATCAAACAAACAAACAAATCAATCAATCAATCAAATTAATTATTTTAATTATTGATGATTTTTAGTGAATTAAGATTTATCTCACATCCCACCCCGGATCTGAACTAATCTAGTTCACTAACTGGCAGTGGCTATTTCTATATTTTCCCATATAAGATCTAATAGTGAGCTCTGATACCAACTTTGTAGCGCCCCCTAATCTAGCAGCTGACTAATCCAAGAGATTAACTACATAAAGAGGCACTAAGAATCTAAATCATAAACTTAAGCATTGAATTAAGAAATCAAGCAATGTGTCTTAACCCAAAAACTAGCCCTCAAGCTCCGAAATATATATATATATACAAAACTTCTCAAATGATACATATAAAATATTCATTTGGTTTACAAATAAAATATACAACACAACAAACATAGCAAAAGTTAATCAACTAATGAACTCAACCCTTGGAAGCTTTCACGCATTACCCGTTTCCTCACATCAAATCGAAAGTGGGAATGGGTGAGCACATCATCCCTAAAAGGGGTGCCCCGTAGGAATAACAACTAGCTTTCAAGTAAACATTAATATGATTCGAAGACAATGCAAGTTTAATTGAAAGTCGATAATACAATGAAAGAAAATAAAACATAATGTAGAAACTTCTTCACAGCATATCTGCAAATAACAGAACATCTATATATGAGATGTGTGTTGCCGCATTACAAAGGAAAATAATATTGAAGCCCACTTCCACTCCGATTAAGTAATATTGCGTGTATCGCCCTAGCCATAGAATACCGATAAATATATAAAAGAAGAATAATATTGCGGTGTATCGCCCTAGCCGTGGGAATATCATGCCAGTACGCCCTAGCCATAGAATAACACTGATATTGTGTCTTAACACATTTATAACACATAGAGCACACAAAGATATGCATGAATTTCACAACACCAAGATTGATTTGTAAAACAATAATGAATACAAGAGAGTTCATTATCGATTCCCACCTCTTTGATGACAAGCCTCGCATACCTTGAGATCCACGATCCAATCGTTCATCCTTTGAATCGATCGTTGTTAATAAAGATTAACCGTTAATCACACAAGCACTCTAAGAATCTAGCCAAGATGGCTCACAAGAATCATACAATTCTAACTAATGGTTCTAAGCCCATTATGATATTTCATTCTCTAACTTTACATATCTAAAAGTTTACTAATCCAATTAGGTTGGTTCTATAGTCCATTAGCTAGTTCTTACGAACATCTACAACTTTGTAGAAGAAGTCAAGGGTTAATTCAAACCATAAGAGGTCCAAATCATCAAAGTAAGAATACATGGCTCTAAGCCCAAGTCCACTAAACTCGGCCCAATACACAAGGCCCGGTCCATCTGGATCAAACTAACGGTCAACGGTTCTAACAACAATGTCGCCAAGGTCAATGTCCGTGGTCAATGGTCAACGAGTCAAGAAAAGTGACTCGCCTCGGTCAAACCCGATTCATCTGATTCGACTCATCCAGATGGACTGAGTCAGCTAGAGTCGATCCTCGACTAGGCTGGATGGCACAAAGCCAAAACACTTTGCATAGCCGTAACCATAGTTCAAAGCAAGAACTCTAATGCACAACCATTGTGCAACACCAACCCTTAACTCTACAACTCTAACTTTAACTCAAGTTCACTTCAATCTAATAATACATAACTTGAATCATTCAAATAAACTTCAAAATTCAATTACAAATACAAATTAAGCCTACCTGCAATAGCAGTAGCTGCAATATCCACAATGCTTCAACTCAAACAACACTCAAACCTCAACTACAACTCCCATTTGATTACACTTTACTTCTGACTGAATTTCAACCTCAGCATAAACAAAACTCCAACAACTGCAACACCAGTTCATTATATCTTGTCCTCTATCGCAGCTAGCATACATAACTTCGTTTGCCCACAACTTATCATTCATCTAACTCTTCTCCCTATGCTTTAGCACATGCCCAACCAAAATACAACTCAGGCATATGCCCAACAAATTCATTTCATACTCAACAGCACCACTTCATTTCCTTGTTCTCAATTCCAACTATAATACTAGTTAATCTTCACCTCAGCTCAACAACCACTAATACAACATTCCACCAACACCTTTTATGAATCAAACAACCTTAATCTCTTCTGAATCAAACAACCTTAATTTACATTCTATACTTATACCACCACCAATGTCTAACTTCCTCTTCTGTAACACAATTCACATTCAAACCAATTCACACAACCACCATTCTCACCTGTACTTGTAATCCTAACACACATAAATCTCAATTTCCACTATACAACTGGATTACTCTAATTCCATCTGCAACATCCAACAAACACAAATTATCTCAAACAATAATTCGAACTCAACCATCTTTTCATTATCAAAACCACTTCTAACTGCAGCCACAGTTTCATTGTTTGATTACCTCAACCTCAGTTCAATTAGCTTGCATTGTAATTCATTAAACAACCACCAAATACTCAATTCAGATAATCACCAACACCACCAGATTATCTCTAACTCTATATGCATTACTGCCGTTTATCAATAATTCAACCCCCAACACTTGTAATCACAAAAACACAGACAACACCAATACATGCAGCCCAGATTAACCACTACTACAGCTTAACAAAACAAACTCAATCCTTGTTCTTCAATTCATCACCAACATAGCCTCAAAACATTAACAATTCAACACCCTTAATTCTTAATCCGAATATTTCAATTACATGAACCTCAATTCCAATTTAGCAAGAACATGAGGAACCCTAATTTCCCGAATCAAAATTAAACTTCACAAAATAACATCTCAACTCATATTTGACTAAACCCATCTCTAATTTACCGAGATATAACAATTTCACAAAGAAGAATGAATCAATTACAAAACCATAATTTACCTTTCTTTTGATTCATCTTCAAACGCTTCACCTCAATACTTTATCATCAACCCTTTAGTTCTATATTCATCAAAGGACTCAATCATCTTATCTATTTCTCAAGAACATCCATCAACCTAAAACCCTAATTTGATTCACAAATAGGTCAACCTCTTCCTTTTCGAACTCAAAACAACCACAAAGACTCACCACCTCTTCCGATTCAACAAAAATGAACTATCTATGAATTATCTACACAAAATCTAAGCTCAAATCTCGAGGATTTGAGGTCGACGTAAAAAGAAGAGAAAGAACAGTGGGAGGAAGAAGGGAAAATAAGAAGAAAGAAAGAAGAAGAAAGAAAGAGAATAAGAGAAAATATTTTCTTCCGACACGTGGGGTGATGATAAGGGAAACAAAACTTATAAAGGAACCCCCAATTGATAAGGGCAGCCAAAGTCGGTTTATCATACTTATCCAATGAAGTCTTCCTCGGCCCGCATCCGATTGACACGTTCGAGTAGTCCGTTCCGCTGCCATTTTCGAGTTTTATCTAAAGGTACTAATTACGTATCTAGTCCGTTGTTAGATTAATTCCTATTAATTTACGCTCGTTAAACTAATCGAGTTATTATCTAGCTAATTCGACACTTGACCGGTCTAATAGCGTTGACGAGCTTGAGGCTTGTTACATTCTCCTTACCTTATATGATTTTCGGCCCCTTAAAATCGATCCATCCTTCCGGTCTTCAAAAATCCCCACCTTAAAGAATAATCCCATCTCTTGTCTAAGCGCAAACAACATAAAGTAAAGCACAAACTTAAATGGCTCTACAACTAAAATCTAAAATTTGTAGCTCTAGGTTCAATTACGCTGATTTAAGTTGTATCCAAGAGGGAAGTCTAAGTTTTGAGAAGATATTCAATAATAAAGTTTCTAATTAAAATTTGGGATCTATTAGTTCACTAATAGAAGCAAGTTTCTCTTCAATGCCTAGTGATACAAGAATGTAGCTGCTCCTGCTTCAGGTTCGCGACGCCCACAAATGCTCTACCCAATTAATGAAAGTATCACCCGAACACATCATAATTACCAACCTCACTATTCAGCACTGGGATTAACTAAGTATTAGTTTATTAAGATTACTTAATTCTAAAATTTTATCTTAACTCGGTGTAAGTCTCGATAATTTTACTGTAAAATATAAATAGTTTACATCATTCTAATCATCAAAATTTATTTAATTTTATTTTTTATTTATCATTATTTTATTTATATTATTTTTATATTATTTTATTTTTATACCATTCTCATATCTTATTTTATTTTTATATTATCATTATTATTATTTATTTATTATATCAATAAAAGTAATCCAATTTCGGGTTTCACGTCAATTACGATTCCATATTTTTTAACTTTTACTATAATACCTTTATATAAATTTTCGAAATATAATTTACTATAATTTTCTACTAGTCTAATTATTCGAACACTATTATCAACCGTATTATTATTTTCGTTATTCTTAAGTTGATAGTCCGTCGATAATGCTAAGTTTTAATCTTTTTAAATATAATTTTACATCCATGTAAAAGTTTAATATAATAGATTTTTATTTATTCAGATTGAATTTGTATATTAGATCTTGTTAAATATTGGCGTTGGTAATTTAATATAATTTAAATTTGAGTCTACAAAAAATTTATAATATATCATCATAGTCTTTAAATTTGTATCCTATTAACGTACGGATTTATTTTCTTTTAATTCCAATAGTACACTAAGCATCATAATACTATTATTATTATTTCCTGTATATTTGTTTCATTTTAGAGATTCACTAGATCATTTGTTAGATTAAAGCTAATTTTAATTTACAAACTTAATTGTAGATAAGCGTAAATAATTTCGTAGTTATTTAATCATAATTATTATTATTTTATCGTTATATATCCTTATGAAATTTTTGTTAAGTTTAAGTTCAATATTTTACTAATTAAGAAATGCTAACATTACTTATCAAAATTATCACTTTTATTATGCTTTATGATTATGATTACTATTAAAATATTTTTATTATTAACATTGATGGTTGAACCATTATTCACTACTCTTTCAATTATTATTAAGTTCCAAGAATATTATTAACATTTATGAAATTATAAATTGTTGATTCTACTATATAAGTCAAGGTATTAAATAATTTCTATGTGTCTTTCTAAGATCTAACAATAACACTATTTTATAGTATTAAATTATTTATGTGTTCATGCTTTTTAGATTAATTATTAGCAAATCCTAAAGTATAGGTGTACCCTACAATTTTTACTTCATTACATATGCAAACAAACAAACAAACAAACAAATCAATCAATCAATCAAATTAATTATTTTAATTATTGATGATTTTTTAGTGAATTAAGATTTATTCACATCCCACCCCAGATCCGAACTAATCTAGTTCACTAACCGGCATCTATTTCTATATTTTCCCATATAAGATCTAATAGTGAGCTCGATAATAACTTTGTAGCGCCCCTAATCTAGCAAATGACTAATCCAAGAGATTAACTAC
>JAJJWW010000265.1:0-22435 GCA_023531295.1 Papaver armeniacum | reverse complement strand
AGGAGGTGCGCAGAAAGCATCCTCTTCGGCACAGTCGAATCCAAGCTTGGGATACGATTTTGGCCAGGCCGATCGTACATGCGTGTAGACGGCATGACGGTGTAGGCGCCTATACCCCATTATCTCACAAAAGTATGATCCTCGGGCCACTCAACCCGTCCGTGAAGCTGAGTGGTCGAGATCAATTTGTGATTAAAAACTAGTGTCGCAAGAGCCGCACATCATGCCATTTTCAGCGCTGCGTTCCAAGACAACCAATTCTTGGTCGGTCTTGGCCGATCGGTGGGAGTGTAGGTGGTAGGTGGTGTTCACGCCTATACACGACTGTCCCATGAAAACGTGATCTAAGCCACTCAAATCGCCGGTGAAGTTGAGTGGTCGAGACCGCCTTGCGCTTGGAAGTGTGACCACGCTAGTTTGGACGAGCGTTTTAGGATAGCTGGCATGATATGCCTTGGCCGATCGTGTGAGGGGATAGATCGGGCCCACGGTGGTCATCTTTGGTATGGCCTACCTTCTTAATCTAATCTCGAACCTTTCATTCGTGCCGAGAAAATGAACGCTCGTGATGTTTAAAACCCTAATTTTGAGTTTCACGTCGTGCGTCATGCCTCCGTTTCGGGCGCACGGTGGGATGACCAACCATGGTTGGTCCCGACCGATTGGTCGGAGTATGTAGGCGGAGCCTCGGTGATTGTATTGACATGCTCGGGCCCTTTGAATCTACATCTACACCCTCCATCTATACCGCCGGGTTGGATGGTTGAGACCGTTTGCGACACATGTAATATGCCGCAAACCCTAATTTAGGGTTTTCCGTCCATACCGCTCTGGTTTGGACGTTTTGGCAAGCTATGCCAATCTTTTGGGAGGCCCGACCATGCGGGGGTCCGCGTTGGTTCCGCAGCGAATATTCCATACCTCGCTGGGGTTATGGAATTGATCCGACCATCCAATCATCTTTGGTGAAGTTGGATGAACGAGATCATATCCAGATCGATACTGCATACCGGATGCTCAATCGGGCTAGTATAACACACCGAGAGTTGCACTGCTGTCGAGTATTTCGTACATGCTTTCATTATAATGCTTGGAGGTTCGTGTTGCTCTGTGAGAGCAACACTCGCCGTCATGCCGCACCGGTAATGAGTACAGGAAATACAAGGCTGGTCATGCATTAATTAATAATACTGTAAATTCACAGGTATATGGGATTGTTGCTACATGCTCCAACCTGGATGAATTTCATGTATTTAATTCACAGAATACTGGGATTGTTGCCACATGCTCCATTCTAGGTGAATTAGTAAAGTGAAGAAGTATTCAACACATATTAATGGCTTTATCTTTTACAAGATGTTAGCACATAATTTTCTACACGGCTTTTACAATGTTAACCTTAAATGAAAATCCACCATCAACATTAAGTCCCCGCCTGTACGTAATGGTTACACCATTATGGGGTAGGCATGAGATGGGTGACGATTAAAGACAAAGCTTATGAGACAAAGTTAGATGTTACCGGGAGAGACGGGTCATCTGTCCTTGGAGCATGTCACGTTCAAGAGGCGTCTAGGCGAGTGTTCCCCACAGCATGAGGTCGATCTTACCGCTTGGATGAACCAAGTTATTGTTTCGTTAAGTGAGGCCACTTGCACCCGCTGATCAAACGTGGGCTTGGTGTGCTCATTTTGGTTAATCGTGGGTCCATTGCAAGGTCGCTTGATCGAACGTGGGACCCGATGTAAGCATGCTTGATTCGAACATGGGCAGATGTCATGTTCGATCAAACGCTGACCACCGTGTACATGTTTCAAACGTCGGCCATGTCCTCTTGCCTACTTTGACCGTCGGTTGATGTAATTGCTCAGAGTGTCATCTTGCTACTTGACCAAAAAAATGACCCAGTAGCTTGACTAAACACCGGACTTGATGCTTTGACCAAACAAGCCCTTCTTGTTTGCTTTGCTCGAACGTGGGACCCGATGTGAGCAAGCTTGATTTTTTTAAAATGTTCCTTGTGTGCTCAAATATAAATGTTGGTCCTTTGTAGAAAGCGTTAGGCCGACTTATGGAGCAGGCCTGGGGAGAGCGTTGAGCGTTGGACCCGAAACGCATTCTACGGAGAGAGCTTTGATTAGGGGATCGCATGTACCTTCGACCAACTGGGCTGGGATCAAGTAGGACCCACTGCGTGCACGATGAACGCTCGACCCGTGTTTCGACCGAAAACCGGCCCTACCAAGGCGTGCGCTACATTTTAATTCCGAATACCAATTGGCAACTTTGATCAATACGGACTTGAAACTCGAGCAATACCGGACTTGTGACTTGATCACACACTGGACTTGTGACTTGATCAACACCCCGGACTTGAAACTTGAGCAATCACACGGACTTGAGACTTCGAGAAATACCGGACTTGTGACTTGATCAACACCGTTGTTTGGACCCAATACGGCCTTTGTGTACTCCAACGTGAATGTGTGTTCTGTCGTGTGTGACTACATCTCACGCGTTTTTATACAAGTACCGACTCATGTCTTTTATTATAGAATGAAGAAAAGAACTCCCGTTGAGATGTCTTAAGGGGATAATGTTGGTGCCCAGTCGGGAGGTGTTGATTTCAAAGATATGCCGAACATTGATGGTGAGTTATTCACCGCGCCCTTTCAACTATATGAAAATATCCGTTCCACAAGATAACCCTTCTCCTATCGACTTCAAGGTTTTTCATGCTCCTTTGGCCCTCATGAAGGATGGATGAGACGTATGTTGAGCAAATGAGTACATCAAAGATAACTTGACCGGGCGCAAATTATTGTTGTAGCTTGAGTGTTGAAACGCCTCGAGAAGATGTTAAAGTGTTTACGTGCGAACGTTGAGGTGGATCCTGGAGAGAGTGTTGAAGAAGGATTCTGAAGCGAACGTGGGTCCCGAAGAGAGTGTTGAAGAAGGATTCTGAAGCGAACGTGGGTCCCGGAGAGAGCGTTGAGGCGGTTCTTCAATACACCATTGAAGCGACCTTTCGCTAGAGGGAGCGTTGAAGTGTTTCCCTCTTGATTCGATTTACCCTTGCGAATTCCATGCTTCTTGATGACCATCTCTCTCATGTTGAAGAATTCCATGACCGCGGTGAAGGAACTTCATGCCGAGCCTCGATCCTCAGCGTGGTTTACATGGTTTGTTCGTAGTGGTTGTTGTCGAGCCGGATATGGAATATCTTGGACATTGTTTCATCATTGTGGGAGTCGTGCATGTGGTAATCGGAGTTGGAGTTACGGACGCGCAGGATGTTGTATCTCGGTGGTTTTCCCTCTTTGCCGCCTGTGAGGAACCCTTACCTAAGGTCAAGGTTGTATCGCTGCTGGTGAGATATATTCCCTACAAACATTATGAGGCTCTTCATTCTGGGCAGGCTCCGGTTCTTCATTCTGAGATGTCTTTAGGTTATCCAGGTTTCTTTGCTCAGCTCACGGCTTCACGAGGCGGATTATACTATCAACACAGAACACAAACTCACAAAGAATGACATCTCGTCTCTAAGCACATAGCAAAGTCTTTGGTGATTGGAATACTTCAAGACAGCTTAGGTCAGGCACATATTAAATGCCTGGTCAATTAATGTCCTTGATTTCCACGAGGTTAAGCTCGGGGTTGACACAAGCACATAACACACAATATTTGGCTACCCAAGTTGAGCATGCAATAAAATGACTCGGGAGGTTGTGGTATGCTCGAGGGTATGCTCGAGGTTTATCTTGAGAGTTGGTTATGCTCAAAGATCGGAATCAATCGGGGTAGTTGATATCAACCAACCCATTGATGTCACACAAAGCTTGCAACAAATTTAGAAACCTCAATTGCAGACCAACTCACAAATTAAAATGGAGGGTTAAGCTCGGGCCTTGTTTTGGTCTCGGCCCGCTTTGCATCAAGCTAGTCACATGCATGCACAAAGACTGGTCGAGCAAGGATTGTGCCTGGTGATGCACGCCACACTCTAAGTTAAGCTCAAAGACAGAGCAATACAAGACACCTAGTGGTTGCGCAGGCTGGTCTATGCTCATCACAAAACGAAATGATGCACAACACAATTTCAATGATGCAAAAGAACAAGTTGGCTCATTCACAGTTCATACTCATACAACCTGCATAGATGCTTACCTAACATGGTTTTACGAGTCATGCTCATCCAACTCGTGTGTATTCACTTATCATGGAGCCACTTACCCAATTGCGGTTTGCTCGGAGTTTTGTGCACCTTTTCTTGTCTTCCTTGGGTTGGTCGCCTTGAAGACAAAAAATGCAAGTGCACAAAAAAATTGCTGAACTCAACAACAAGCTTCAGTTCTCGGTTGCACGCTTATACTAACGAGATTATGCAACCGAGAGTTACTTGGACTGAAAGGGATCAAGAGTTACAAGTGATACTAAGCTACAATTGTAACAAGAATAATTACACTAAGTGACACTACTAGTTATGATGACTACAAGTTCAGGGTTATGCACTATGAAGTATGAAGTGTGTACAATTTACATTACAAGTTACACTAATGTGAAGTGTGAAGTGTGAAGGGTTATGATGACAGGTGCAGAAATGCAAAATAAGGATGAAATAACTAAGATGAAAAACAGTGAAGATGCAAAACAAAAAGAAGAATAGCTAAGTTACACTAACAAACCTAAGTTACAAGAGTTAAAACTAAGTTATACTAAAAACGGACTAAAAGCAAAAATTTAAAGTGAATATGTACAATGGTGGGATGAAAATCAGTAAAGCAAGCAAGCAAGAATCGACTCAGCACACGCCAAGTCCCCGGCAACGGCGCCAAAAACTTGGTAGGCCTGGAAAGATGTTTATATTAATGCCTACGAGTGATAACCGCAAGTGCACGGCGTCTATCGGAGACGTGGCAAGTACGGGTCGAACCACAGAGACTTGTGGTGCTATGTATTGATCTAAGGCTTCCTAACTGAATTCTAAGAGTGACAGAACAATAAAGATTGAGTGTCGATGCGACTGAGGTTGAAGAGGTGACTCTAAGCTAAAGCAGTGACAATGTGTAAAGCACCAGGGTGGTGATTCCACCACTAGTCTCATGCTCAGGCAACTCAACTAGAATTGTATTCTTGTGCCTTCATTTGAAGGTCTAAAGTTGATCTTTGGTTAGATAAGTCATTAACTCTTCCCTAGTATAGGATGTCTTTCTACAAAGACACCCTATCACAGAATTGTTTGATTTGTTAACTAAACATTAATCCTAAAACAGTTTAATCATAACAAGAACATATGAAGATTGATATGCTTAATCATGGAAACTAGGGTCTCATCAACACCCCAGTAAATGGAATTAAAACATAATTAAACTAAAAATAACACAAATTAACACTAATTGGTGCTCTGGCTAGCCCAGGCATACCTTCTATCAACACACATCAACCCTATTTATATCTGCCAAAATATCAAACCCTAAATTAATTCAAAAACAGAAATTAAATAAAATCTCTCTCACCCACGTCGCTCAATCATGCTTTCCACTGTCAATTCGGCTCTGAGAACGCCATGCATGGGTTGTTGGTTAACCCTAGTTCTAGTTTTCTCTAAGTTAGCTTCTAGGGTTGAGAGAAGCTAAGAAAGAGAAAACTAGCTCTAAAGAGGTAGAGCAGGTAGGAGGTGGTGCGGCTGTTGGGGTTGTTGGTGATGGAGGACGGTGATTGCAACAGGTCTGGTGAAGGTGGTATGGGGGAGAGATGTGAAGTTGCTCTGCAACTGTCGTACGGAGAGGAGAAGAGAAGAAAGAGAAGAAGAAGAGAGGAATGGGTTTTCTCGATAGGGTATAGGGTTAGGTGTTTTCGTTGTGAAGCAGGCACATCGAGATTTATGAAGAGGCATCAGCGAGCGTCGGATGAAGCGGGTAAAATCTGAACGGCTGAGGGGATTTTTGTTGTTGAGCGGATGCATCAAGGAATGATGTGAGTGAAGGAGCGACCGTTGGATGCTTAAGATGGAGATCTCAACGGTTCAAATGGTACGGGCTTGGATCCGGGTTGTAGTTGCAGGATTTCCCACACTACACCCCTTACTCGATTTTGCTTAATTAGTCCATTGAAAGATATAAGATCAAGAGTATTTATTGATTGAATTCATGAATGGTTTACACAAAGATACAGAATTACACTTAGACATTAATACTCTCTTAAACTTTCTCTCTCTTAACGATTTGCCTAACAACTTTTTAGAGATCTCTCCCCTTCAACAGACCCATTTAGCCCTTTATATAGGGTAATACATAGTGGATGACAGCTAAGCTATCCTTTATTTTCGGGAATGTCCCGCGAAGTGTCGCAAGTGCACAAACATCCGTTCTCGCGACACTCCTTAACTCTCGCCAAGTTTTACGTCTCCTTTATGTTTTGCTTGTCGTTATTCATCGCGTCGTTTATTTTAGCTCTCTGCGACTGCCTCGCGACATCGTTGTTTATTAACCCCGCGAGCCCTGTATGTTGCGATATTATGATCCTACATCTTGCCTCTTTTTCCTTGAATATTGCTTGAAGAGCGATCTTTAAGGAAAAATCTGTTGTTGTAATAATCTTTGGTCTTCGCTGATGAAGGAACAAGCAAAAGAATACTGTTCTTGAAAAGTACGTACTTGCCTCTATTCTTTTGTGAAGTTCCGAAGCTTCTTTGAGATGTACATTTAGTATCGCTTCTTGTCTTTCCTCATATTTCTTCTGCGAAGGGAGTAGTATCATGAGAGTGATTCTTTTGATTTGCCGCGACTGCTTATCTTTATCTCTTTCAATTTTGTATTTTTACACGGATTTTGATTATTAACGTCTTTTCTTGACACGTCTTTTTTAACCGCTTATTCTTGACCATTCATGTCTCTTCTCGCATTAAATGACCTCGTTTTTCTCGAGGATCTTTTTCCCTATATATAGTTTTCTTTTCCCCTCCTTTTCATTCTTTAGTTTCTTTCTGCAACTTCTTTGATTTTCTCCTTCCGCAATTTGCGCTCCTAACTCTTGCAAATCTCTTCTTCGTCCTTTCTAGCATCGATCTTAACCTTTAACCTCCCATTCATTCCCATACTGATAATGGCTGCCATTAGTCGTGCATACAAAGCTTCTTTTGATGAAGTTCAACAGAAGTTGCTCGAGAAGGGTTTCACTCTATCGACCATTCCCGATCAAGAACCTTCATCCATTCTTTCTTGCAAAAGTTATTTTTACGATCATCAATGTGATGATCAAAGGATTATAGTCTCGCTAGGTCAGACTTCCGACTTCCCATTCCTATACGATCCAGAGTTGCCTCTATTTTATGAAATCTTGCCCATGAAAATTCTCTCGGGCTATTTATCAATTGAGTGGCGATTGCATTCGCTTTATCTTTGGAGTTCGCGAACCATCAGAGCCGGTAAAGGATCTTTATACTCTAACTCATCAGTGAGACTTAGAAATAGTTCTTTGAGAAGTACACTGTGAAAACTTTTTTGAAAATTACACACCGGTGATAACTATGGTGAATGTGAAATCTCGCTGGGGCATTCGCCTGAAGAAAAAGGATAATGTCCCTGAAGATAAATTACTCATGCAAGACATCGATTGGCATCCAGGCAATAATACTTCTCCTCGTTATTCCAAAGATGAGAAGTGGTGGGTTGTACCCTTGATCTTAAACGGCCCTTACATCGCGGGCTCGCATATTCTTCCTGCGAATCTCGCAGGATATCATCCTTGGGAATTCAAATGGCCTGAGAAGAAGAAAGAGGTATGTTTCCTACTTCAAATTTTTGCTTTCGCAGCTTTTCTTTCTATAATTGCTTGAGTTTGTGAAATCTTTCGAGATAGCCAAAGTTGAGAAGAAGCTACAAAAAGGATCCGTCAGAGGATACTCTGACATTGCTTCGATCGCTCACGAGTGAAGTAAGAAACACTTCCTTTCTTTTTATTTAAAACAATATTGTTGCCTCTGTTTCTTATCTTTACACGTATGCGAAGGTTGGAGTTGAAGAAGCTGCAGCTGCGAAGGGTAAAAGTAAGGGCAAAACTGTCGATCGCAAAACTAAATCTTCTGCTCCATTAACTAAGAAGCGAAAGGCTCCAACTTCTTCTCGCCCTAACTCAAGCTCTGAGTCTTCTGATGAAGATGACCATGATTCGAATTTTTCTCTTGCTAAAGAAACTTCGCTGGCCGGTTCTCCTATGGATCGGTTATCTAGCATCTTCTCAGACTCTTTCCAAGGAATGGGAGATGCTCCTCTAGCTTCTCTTTGCGGGACTCTCGCAAATGTGTGTAATGCTGCTTTATTAGAAGGCAATGATTCTTTCAATGGAGCTTCTAGAGTCGTGTCTCCTGACTTGTTGAATGCGCTTGGATCTCTGGTACGTATGTAGTCACATTTCCTTTTTTTACATTTTTAAATATATGTATATTAATGATTCTTCTATCTTCTTTCCTAGGTTGGAAGAACTTCCTTTGTAGTTGCCTCAGATCTCGAGAGAAGACGCAACAATCTTGAGAAGAAGAATTCGCAATTGAGCAAGAAGATTCGAGAATTGAGATCAAGTCAAAGCGTCATCTCGCGATAAAGATGAGAGAATTCAAAAGTTAAATACTTCAACTTGACTCCCAAAAAGATAGGGTGTCCACTCTTGAGAACGCTAATCAAAGAATCTTTATGGTATAAGATTTTTCCTTCTTTTTACTACTTCTATTTTATCGATCGTATCACCACCTAACTTATTACCTTGCAGATGTATATAATCTCACCGATGAGGCTATTCTTCTCCATACATTTCTGAACCTATGGATAATGACCTTCTTCTCGCTCACCTTAATCAATCTCTAAGTAGTTCCTCAGATAAAATTAATCTTCTTTCATTAAAGGATCTTCAATCCAAATATCAGCTTTTAGAGATCGAACACAGATCTAGTTTAAATTTAACTAACCGCTTTAAACGAATGTACCTTGACTCCGAGAAGAATATCAAGACTTTAAGGAAGAAAATTAGTAATCTCATAGATGAGAACGATCTGTATTACTAACAGAGGTGCACAAAAGCGTTAGCGTAAATTCCACAAATCTCTTCTTAGTGTGCAAGTTGAACGAGATGAACTCCTTCATCAAAATACCATGCTTAAACGTGAAGAGCAAGTTCGCTCTCTTCTTGTTATTAATAGTGATGATGAATTACTGGGCTGCAAAAGTTTTAGATAATGCCAGGAATAACCTAGGTGTTGATGTTAGTCTTCACGCGAGCATACTTCCTTGATTAAAGATATGATATCTGATGAGAAGGTTACTTATTATACCTTCATGCTTCTTACTTCGTAGTATTGCTTGTAAATTATTAACTTGTTGTTACTTATTTGCGTAATCGAGAAGAGGCTTGATTAGAATTAGAGAGCTTGAATCGAGAAAGAACAACTCGCCAAGAATTTTCCAGTATGAGAATCAAGAACTTGAATTTAAAAACAACATTTCAAAGAGTCTCTCCTTCGCAATAACAAGTATTCCAAGTTGAAGAAACAATTTGAAACGATCATGGTGAATTTTAATAACGATGCAGTTCGTTATCGCAATGGAGCCATGGAGTATGTTTGTAAAGACCACAAAATCCCTCTTCATTCATATCCCTGGCTCCTCGACAAGGTCCCTGAGGATCTGCCTATCTCAGATGTTTCTGATAGTGAGGCTAGCGAAAGAGAAGCTTCTGGCGATGAAAATAATAGAACTGAAGAATCAGATGAAGGAGAAGAATCATCCAAGAAATAACTCTTTTTATTTCTTTCATGCCTAATAATATCGTATATTTCGAATCAAGGAATCGTTGTTCATAAATTCAATCTTCACTCCCCTTTTTGGCAGTTCTTCCTTGTAATATAATTGGCTAGCATTATTGATGTATAATTCTTTCATCGGAAGGTGAATAACAATATTCCATCTTTTCCATTCCCATATTTGCCTCTGTTATTTATCTTCTGATGGAAGATTTTAGCTGATATCATGTATTTTATTGTTATTGAAATGGATCGTCGCGATGAATTCGCGGATATCTTCATGAATTTTGAATTCTATCTCTTTTTGTTGCGACAAGGTCGCAAGCCGCCTTACATTGTCAAGCAAGGGCCCATTGACCCCTGCCTTATCATTTTTGTGTGGTCTTCCGAGTTAGACCTCCCTAATTAGAGGTCTTCCCACCGCCACCTTTTATTGCGACAAAATCGCAGACGTCTTTACACTTGCATGTAAAGACCCATTGATCTTGTCTTATCATTTTCCAAGTATTTTTGCCTCTGCATAGATGTTTTAGTTGCGACAATATGACAGCCTAAATATCCTTGCGAATATGAAGCCCCATGACATTGCTGTTGTGCGACGAAATCGCAGGACGTCCGTACACTTTCATGTAAAGACCCATTGATCTCGCCTTACCCTCGCGTTAGTATTATTGCCTCTGCGGGATCATTGCACAAATATGACGAGCCTAAATTTTCTTGCGAAAACATAGCCTTATGACATTTGCGTCTGTTTGACACCCCCTAACGGAGAGCGTCGCCCATATCATCTCCCAGTTTGCCCCTTCAAGGAGGCGAAACATCGGCCATACAAGACTAGCTCCTCCCATCCGGTCTTAACAACAACCAGTTGTTTTTGCAGCCTCTTATCCCTATACCTATATGGTTTATGGTTACGAGACTGCACCTAAGTGGAGTTTTCTTGGTGAGTGCACCGCATGCCAAGACTTGCCAAGAATGGCCAGGTAGGTTCATCCATCCTGCACTCATCAACCGTACCTCGGCGCCTTGAGCATACACCCGACTCCTAGGAAGAGACCTCGTCGCCCAACTGGGTATAACCTACATATATAGTTGGGAATCCAAGGTACCTCTTCCTGGATAGGCTTTCATGGGCCCCAAATCTGCATGACCCGGGTTTCGGGAGCGGTGTAACCTTCCACCTGAGCCATGTTAAGAGATACCCCCTTATATGACGCACTTTAGGTCTTACATTTGCCTCTTACGAGATATAATTAAGAACTAGGTGTACGCCATAAAGGTTCGTCCCATTCTCGGTTATTTTATTGATTCTTCTTCATATGCAATGTGTTTACCCCTACTACGACGCACTTTAGGTACTTTTGCCTCTTGAAAATTCCAATTTCGTCATAAGAGGTTTGCCTCCATCTCGATTATTTTGTTGATTCTTCGCATATAAGCTCTTTTGTAATTTCACGATCTTTGATAATCTCTTCCGATTTCTCTGTAAAAATAAAGTGTTCCGTGAAAGTGGTACTTAGCTTTTTGTGGTTTGTTGTTGTTGTTATCTCTTGCGAAGTATATGATTTGCTTGAAATTTGAGAAGAAATAAGAAACGAAGTCTTGTGAAATTAACTCTTGATCTGCCTCGTGTATAATGTTGCGTCATACCAACTGTTCTAACCATTTCTTGCGAAATATGTCTGCGAAATAATCATCAACTCTCTTCTGTGCGAAATAACCAAAGACTGTGCAAAGTAAACATCTATATGAAGTAAGTGAATATTTGCGAAGTGTTCCTTTGGGTTCTTGCTGAACGTTCGCAAGGCAAGTGCATATTGATATAAACATTCATGACGCAAAAATCTTTTTGCGAAGAGGGAGACTCGAACCCCTGTTGTTAAGCTTCCTTTCTTCTCTTGACCATTTGTACTTTGGATTCTCTTTGCGAGAATAAGCCTCATGTCCATCCTTTTATCACAATCCTCTCTCTCGGTTTTATATAAAATTTGTCAAAAAGTATGCATGTGCTTGTATTCGATCGCGAGTTCTCTAGTTCACTAGACACTCCCCCTTTACCCAACCTGTTCCAAACTTTCTGTTTGAGATTGAGAGGTATAATTCACATTATTTATTCCTTGTTTAACCGTTCCTTCAATAATGTTTATCTTCATTTTCTCCTTACGTAGCCTTTGAATTCCATTTCATTATTTCTTTGCCTTTAAAGTTTTCGCAAAGTCTTTGATTAGCTCGCAAGTTCTCTTGTTTGTACAGGCAGATTGGATTCTTTCGTCCTTACATTTTTGTTTGAAGGTGCTCCTACAGAAGCTAATCTGCGAAGATTTGGATGAAATGATGAAGTAGCAAATTTAGCTTTATTAGACTCGTAACAAGTTTGAGAAATACTTCATTGCTTCTCTACCATTAGTAGTTCACTCATTTCACTATCTGTTGCTCTTTGCTTTGCTAAGAGATAATTCATTTCCATTATAGAATCCGACGAGTGTTTCTAAGCGATTTGCTTCGTGCTTCTTAAATGATTGCAAGTTTTAATGACGTGATGAACTCGGTATACCTTGTTCACCCCGCTTTATTTGTTCTTCGCAGAATCATTGATGAACTCAATCACAAAGATGATTATTGCGAAATGCTCTTTTCTTTGCTATGTTCTCATTACTATGATCCTCTCTGCGAGCCGATCATTGCGAGCTTGTGTCGAATACGTTGACTTCTAGTTTTATTTTTTTCAATACTCGAGTATTGCTTCTTTTCTTTTCTGGCTGCTTCTCCCCGAACTTGAACTCATGCTCTCATCTTTATTCTTCTTGATCATACTCTCTCGATGCTTTTAGTTCACAAAGTGACCTTTTCGTTGTCATTTTCCTTGCAGTTTAGAAGTCATCTTTCCTTGACCGGCTCTCTTTGGCGAACTTATTTATCTCCTATGGTTATAGTCCGAGTTTCAGTAACCCAACATTCTTTGCGATGAAGTACAAACTAAGTTTCATAGCTCCTTGCGAGGTTGAAGATGATACAAAGCGCATTAGCTTCTTTGTCTTGTTGTGAAGACATCGCCCAGGATTAGTTGTACACATTCGTCAAGAATTATTACGTTGCTGGTTCATCGCCTGTTTGTGGTGAGTATTTCTTTTATCTTCGCAGTTGCTGATATTCTTTGTTGGTAAATTTGATAGCCGGGATGGTTGTGATCGAAGTGACATATTTCGCTGGTGCTAGCTAGTTGATAAATCTTCACCAGACTTCGTCATTGGTTCTATGCTATTTTGATTGCTTCGAGCTGGCTGTTTTGTCCTGAAGCTTTACTGCTGTTTTGTCCTGAAGCTTTACTGCTACCGTAAGTTTATATCTCTCCACCGATGATATAACTGTCGATTAATCAAATGAATTGACCTTGGATGGAGCTTCTTATGAATTGGGCTTTGTCTCAGGTCTTCTTCTTCGTGATTAGGTTTCTCTTCGCAATTATAAAGTTGTTTCGTGAGAACAAATTTCTTTCCTCCTTTGACATTAACAAACTCATACGTTTCCATTATATCTCATTGTCTTCGCAAATGTAGACTTTGTTGCGAAAGTGTAGACTTTGGCCTGGCTTCGTTGGTTTTGAACTGATCTATAACCATTGAAATGGTCGTTTGTGAAGTAATACTTCGTTGTCTTCTTTGTTTGTTACTGGGTCTGGTGACAAAGTTACACTAATTCTCCTTGAAGGATTTCGACTATTTCATGTGGACAGTTAGCTTCAACCTTGCTCTGTATGCAAATATGCCAGATTTAATATCCATTTAGCTTCTGTAACTTCACAGAATTATTCTTTCGCAGAATTGTGTATGAATGCGAGCTCTTCGCTGTAGGCAATCAATTAAGTCAGTCAATGATCTAGAGAACCTTAGATAATTTTTTGCCGTACATAGAGTGAGATCATCACATTTCGTTCATGAGAAAGAATTCCAAAATAGCATCGAAAATTATGACACATAAATTTTTTCAAAAGCCTTGTATAGGTCTTTCAGGTCGAAAATTATGGACTATTTCTTTCTTCACTATCGATTAATTTCACTGTCGCTTCACTTCATTCATAATTTTCTTTGTTTTGAATCTGAAATCATCTGTTGATCTTGACTATTTCTTCATCTCTAGGTTTTTGTTGACGTTTATTTTCCGAAACTTGTTTTCTGTAGACAAACGTTCTGCACTCGTCTCTGAACTTCATAAATCCAAATCCTCAATAATTAATTTCTTTGAATCTTCTTCAATTTTAATTGCAAACATTGTCCCTGAACTTCAGAAATTCGTCCCTGTTTCTAGCGCATATGTAGTTGCAGGATTTCCCACACTACACCCCTTACTCGATTTTGCTTAATTAGTCCATTGAAAGATATAAGATCAAGAGTATTTATTGATTGAATTCATGAATGGTTTACACAAAGATACAGAATTACACTTAGACATTAATACTCTCTTAAACTTTCTCTCTCTTAACGATTTGCCTAACAACTTTTTAGAGATCTCTCCCCTTCAACAGACCCATTTAGCCCTTTATATAGGGTAATACATAGTGGATGACAGCTAAGCTATCCTTTATTTTCGGGAATGTCCCGCGAAGTGTCGCAAGTGCACAAACATCCGTTCTCGCGACACTCCTTAACTCTCGCCAAGTTTTACGTCTCCTTTATGTTTTGCTTGTCGTTATTCATCGCGTCGTTTATTTTAGCTCTCTGCGACTGCCTCGCGACATCGTTGTTTATTAACCCCGCGAGCCCTGTATGTTGCGATATTATGATCCTACACGGGTCATGGGTAGCTCTAGCCCATGTCTTCCTTGTTGGGTTGCAACTGATTCGCGCGCGGGCTTGGGCTATCTGCTCCATAGACGCTTGTCTCCACCTTTTGCTCTTTCGGCTCTCGGTTTCTCCTGACTTCATTTATTACCTAAAAATACAAAAATTAATCAAGACAAATATTTATTCTTGAAAACAGAGAAAACACATGAATGCGGGATAATATCCGATTTACAACACAAAAGATGAGTTAAATGCCAATAAATAGATGTGAGAAATATGCAATATTTGGCACTCATCAAATACCCCAAACCCGAATTTTACTTGTCCTCAAGTGAAACAAAATGAAGAAATCCTAACTATACCCCCCGTCGCAGTCTCTCGAATGCATTTAGCGTATGCACTAAGCCTTTTAAACCCCTAGGTGTCCCTAGTGGACGAGTTGTAGTCTCGTGAGGGTTTACCAGAGGTGTACCCACAAAACCTTCTCCAACTTCGAGAGTGTAAAAGAGTCTCAAGCATCCAAGAAGCTATGAGGACATAGAGTTTCGCATGCTAGTAACAAGAAGTTAGAACTATCGAAGAACACATTCTCATCCTTAAGTCTTGAAAGAGAAGTAACCATACCATATGAAAGAATTCGGATTCGATTGTGATCATAAGCCTCGACTTTCACCATTTGGGTTTTATGATAATTGCACTCAAAAAGATTGCTTTTTAGTCTCTCATGTGTGCAGGCAGAATAAAGAGAGAAATCCCGCACACGTTGTAGGTAGGAAGGATAACCTTCCGAAATAATTTACGGAGACTCCACAAAAGTGTGGACAAAAGAATCTTTTCTCGATGATTTCTAAGAAAGGAAATCAACCATTAGCAAGGGTGGGAGTACTCACCACTTCTCACCCGATCGGCAATTAATATCACTCTCTCATAGGAACCATAGAAACGTCTTCAATCTTCGGTCTTCGGTCTTCAATAGCTGATGATGAACTTCTGAACTTTACAAAAACTTGATTTTTTTTTTTTTTTTTTTTTAACTTACATTAAAACAATAAAACTCAATTTTTCACAAACTTCATTAATTCTCATCTTCTTTTCTTTTCTTTGCACGTAAACCTTGGACTATCTCAACTTTTCTTTCAATATTCTGATGATGCTCCGTTTCTTCGACGATGATGTGTTTTCTATGGGTCTGTTATTGAGAGAGAGAGTGATGCTAACTGCAAATCGATATTTAGAAGGAGTTTTCTTCTTTAAACGTCACCCTCATGATTGACAAAAACTAGCACTCAAGAGATCAAAGTAGTGCTGAAATTGGTGCGAGGTTGGGTAGCTCACCATTCCTACCCAGGAATTGACGTACGGTGACACACACTCTAACACTTTTCTAGAAAGTTGCAAAAATTGAAGGTTGGTGGCCTCACTTGATGTAAAATGGATAGTCTCCACTATGGGTGATCACAATTCTACTACCTAGAATATCTAAACGGCACCTAATTCGCTCTCCCTGTGTGGTTAAATCCAACTTTAACGCTCTAATCAACTAAGAAACCCGATTGTGTTCTCCTATTGCTTCCAAATTCTGTTATTTCGGTCGGACTCTCTGTAAACATAGCTAGAAGCATGCTAGTGACTCTAAAATCTCTAAAAGTTGGAGGTTTTTACAAAAAGAGTTTTTTTTTTTTTTTTTTTTTTTTTGAAAATAAAAGGTTAAAAAGACTAAAAACTCTATATGCAAATGCACCCCAAACCTAAATCAAACATTGTCCTCAATGTGTCAACATATAATACAAATTTAAATAAATCACATACCATGAGAACCATGTTGATAAGAGAAAAGGGAAGAGATTACTCTGGATATCGGTGGGAGCAAGGTTGGAGCTTCATTAATCAAGGCTAGAATCCAACATTCTCAAAGTGGAGATCATATCGGATTAGCACAAAGTATGCACAAGAAGACTCAACCGATTCAAGAAAGAAAATTTAACAAGTCCTACTGGATTATATACAATGAAAATTCACCATACACTAACAGTCTAAAGAGTTGAGGGTCAACCCAAAAGACGTTATGTACAAACATCAACAGCCTTACACAAATATAAAATGAGAGTGCAAGTAAGGCTGTATATGGGAATGAGTTTCCCCCAAACCTAAACTTGTCAACAGGTGTGTTTTTGAGCACAAATCTTGCAAATTTAAAGGTACATCATGCACAAGGTCTAACTCGAAGTGAGTTTTGCTAAAAACAGGCAGACATACATATTCCAACTGTGGTTCCCTAAAGGTGTTATACTTTGATGCAAAATAGTCCAAGAGGACTTGGGAGGCATAAAGTTATAGGCCTAAATTGGGAACTCTCAGAAAAGTTGGTTTAAGATTTTTGTGACAAACTACACCTAGGTTTGGTGGAGGAGTTTCAATTTGTGACTCAGGAGAGAGATTAGGTACATCTAAGTTATTTTCATGTATAAAATCATTTGCACCATCACACACTTTCCTAATGTCAGAAGAAGGTAAATCATGTTCACCGTATGGAACAATTCATCAATTTCCATGTCATATTCATCGAGGAGGCAACATATTGTGACATGGGCGGGAATCGTTTACACAACAATAATATCATGATCCAAAAGAACATTAGTGTAAACAGAAGATTCATCTTTTCCTAAGTCACAAACAAGTTGTGTAGCATGCTCACATTCAACAAGAATTTTACAAACCCAAGCTCGGAATCAATATCACATATATGAATGTTAGAAGAAGTATCATTCATAGGGTTCACAGAAGAGACGCCTAACGTCTCCGAACCAAAAAGATGCCATCATATTTTCTCGCATGCACATGCTCTTCTAACATCATCATATTCATCATCATAACAAAATGCATTTCCCTATTGGCATTTCTAGTATACTCATTTTCCTCTATATTAGGTTCATATTCAGTGTTAGTTGCATGAGTAGGAATAGAAACACTATTTCCAAGATTTACTTTATTAGGGACAATAATCATCCTATCATGAACTGCCTTCCATTCTTCCTTTTCTAAATGAATAAGGTTCATCTTTAAGAACATGTGACATTGTTCAATGGAGGGCGAGTCTTGATAGTGGGTATGCATGTTTCATATGAATAATCATTAAATGGTTGTGCACATGGTTCACTAGAGAAGGGATGATCATGCATGTTGCTATATGGATGGTCATGTATTGCCTTCTCCGCCAAGCCTAGCATTTTGCTCCATGAGCGTTTCCATTAGTGATTGTAAACAAGGAGTCTGGGAGTATAAAATTGTTCAACTCCCCACCGTGGTGACTGATACATGTGCTCATGATGGTTAGGGTATGAGTATCCAAGGTCGGGGCCCGAGAAGGCTCATAATACTCCCTAAAATCATTATGGTCTGTGGGGTTTCATATGGTGAAGCATGCCCGTAAGCAAGCTCTCTAATGGATTTGTTTTCATCCCGATCGCATGACAAAAATCCTCGACATGATTTAACAACTCAAATTGAACTCAAAGCCCATGTTGTAGTGGGTTCCGGTTTGGTTTATTGGGTTTCATTTGGTTTATTGGGATTAGTTGTTTGGTTTTGTGGGCTTTTTGTTTGTAAGTAGCCCAGCAGCTCAGCTTATGTGGGCTCCTTGTTTGGTTTGTTGCAGAGCCCAGGTGATGTTAAACAGCCCAGCAGTGTGGGTTACAGGCTAACAGCCCAGGTGATGTGGGCTCAGATGTGTGTACAGCCCAGCAGTATGGCTTATGTGGGCTGAAAGTTCGAATGCTAAGCCTAGGAAGTGGGCTTTGACCTTACGCAGACCAATTTTCGCCTTGGTTCATTATGGGCTGGTTTGGTTGCAGAGCCCAGCTGTTGTGGGAAGGATAATGTTCCCGCTTTGAGTTCTTGTGGGCTCGCCTTTGGTGTAAGCCCAAGCTATGCAAAGCTCGGTGGTTTGCACGGAAGCACTGACCTCTCGGACACTGCAAAGGCGGAGTTTAAGCTCGGTTGTGAGCTTCGACTTGTGCACAATTTTCACAAAGTGACACTCCAATTTCAAAGACACAGGAGTGCTTTAAGAATTGCACAGCACAAGTAAAGATTGGTTTAGGCTCAGCACAGGCTGGCAGGTAATGTGCAGCTAAGGTTGATTCCAAAGCCTAGGGTGTGTGCAGAGGTTGCAGGTCAGATGGCTCACAAGCTCAGGGTATCAACAAATCACAATGTCAGCAGGGGTCTGGCACAAGTTTCTGAGGTAGATGGTTTAAGGTGGTCTCAGGACAAGTTTATGCAACTGGAGTTTGGATGTCCGGGTTATCCGGGTTGCTTACTCAAGCTCACTGCCTTCACAGGCAGATTATACTATCAACCACGTAACACAAACTCACAAAAGAATGACATCTGTCTCTAAGCACATAACAAAGGCCTTTGGTGATTGGAATACTCAAAGCGCGGCTTAGGTCGTGCACATATTAAATGCACAGGGTCAATTAATGTCCTTGATTTCCACAGTTAAGCTCGTGGGTTGACACAAGCACATAACACACAATATTTGGCTACCCAAGTTCGGAGCATGCAATAAAAATGACTCAACAAGGAGGTTGTGGTATGCTCGAGGGTATGCTGTGTTTATCTTTGAGAGTTGGTTATGCTCAAGTTATCGGAATCAACTCGGGGTAGTTGATATCAACCAACCCAATTGATGTCACACAAAGCTTGCAACAAATTTAGAAACCTCACTGCAGACAACTCACGGCTTCTGTGGGCCGGAGGGTTAAGCTCGAGCCTTGTTTTGGTCTCGCATCAAGCCAGACCTAGTCATTACGTATGCACAAAGACCTTTGGTCAGCAAGGATTGTGCACAAAACTGATGCACAACACGGCTCTGGGTTAAGCTCAAGACGGAGCAATACAAGACAGCCTAGTGGTTGCGCAGCTGGTCTATGCTCATCACAAAACAGAAATGATGCACAACACAATTTCAATGATGCAAAAGAACAAGTTGGCTCATTCACAGTTCATACTCATACAACTCAGGTATAGATGCTTACCTAACATGGTTTACAGGTCATGCTCATCCAACTCAGTGTATTCACTTATCATGGAGCCACTTACCCGAATTGCGTTTGCTCGAGTTTTGTGCACCTTTTCTTGCCTTCCTTGGGTTGGTGGCACAAGCAGACAAAGAAATGCAAGTGCAAGTGCAGTACCTCGTAACTCAACAACAAGCTTCGGTTCCGATTTGTACGCTATACTAAATGGATTATGCAAGCGAGAGTTACTTGGACCGAAAGGGATCAAGAGTTACAAGTGATACTAAGCTACTGGTACATAACAAGAATAATTACACTAAGTGACACTACTAGTTATGATGACTACAAGTTCGGGGTTATGCACTATGAAGTATGAAGTGTGTACAATTTACATTACAAGTTACACTAATGTGAAGTGTGAAGTGTGAAGGGTTATGATGAGCAGTGCGTAAATGCAAAATAAGGATGAAATAACTAAGATGAAAAATAACAAGATGCAAAACAAAAGAAGAATAGCTAAGTTACACTAACAAACCTAAGTTACAAGAGTTAAACTAAGTTATACTAAAAACAGGACTAAAAGCAAAAATTTAAAGTGAATATGTACAATGGTGGGATGAAAATCGGTAAAGCAAGCAAGCAAGAATCGACTCAAGACACGCCAGTCCCCCTGACCACGCGCCAAAACTTGGTAGGCCTGGAAAGATGTTTATATTAATGCCTACGAGTGATAACCGCAAGTGCACGGCGTCTATCGGAGACGTGGCAAGTACGGGTCGAACCACAGAGACTTGTGGTGCTATGTATTGATCTAAGGCTTCCTAACTGAATTCTAAGAGTGATGAACAATAAAGATTGAGTGTCGATGCGACCGAGGTTGAAGAGGTGACTCTAAGCTAAAAGCGGTGACAATGCCAAAGCACCGGTGGTGATTCCACCACTAGTCTCATGCTCAGCAACTCAACTAGAATTGTATTCTTGTGCCTTCATTTGAAGGTCTAAAGTTGATCTTTGGTTAGATAAGTCATTAACTCTTCCTAGTATAGGATGTCTTTCTACAAGTTTTATCACAGCAATTGTTTGATTTGTTAACTAAACATTAATCCTAAAACAGTTTAATCATAACAAGAACATATGAAGATTGATATGCTTAATCATGGAAACTAGGGTCTCATCAACACCCTAGTAAATGGAATTAAAACATAATTAAACTAAAAATAACACAAATTAACACTAATTGGTGCTCTGGCTAGCCCAGGCATACCTTCTATCAACACACATCAACCCTATTTATATCCAAAATATCAAACCCTAAATTAATTCAAAAACAGAAATTAAATAAAATCTCTCTCACCCACGTCAGCTCAATCATGCTTTCCATCATCAATTAGCTCGAGAACGCCATGCATGGGTTGTTTGGTTATCCCTAGTTCTAGTTTTTCTAAGTTAGCTTCTAGGGTTGAGAGAAGCTAAGAAAGAGAAAACTAGCTCTAAAGAGGTAGAGCAGGTAGGAGGTGGTGCGGCTGTTGGGGTTGTTGGTGATGGAGGACGGTGATTGCAACAGGTCTGGTGAAGGGGGTATGGGGGAGAGATGTGAAGTTGCTCGTAACCGTCTAAGGAGAGAGAAGAGAAGAAAGAGAAGAAGAAGAGAGGAATGGGTTTTCTCGATAGGGTATAGGGTTAGGTGTTTCGTTGTAGAAGCGGGCACATCGAGATTTGATGAAGAGGCATGTTGAGCGTCGGATGAAGCGGGTAAAATCTGAAGCTACTGAGGGATTTTTTCAATTGAGAGGATGCATCAAGGAATGATGTGAGTGAAGGAGCGACCGTTGGATGCTTAAGATGGAGATCTCAACGGTTCAAATGGTATGGGCTTGGATCCGGGTCATGGGTAGCTCTAGCCCATGTCTTCCTTGTTGGGTTGCAACTGATTCGCGCGCGGGCTTGGGCTATCTGCTCCATAGACGCTTGTCTCCAATTCTTTGCTCTTTCGGCTCCTCAGTTTCTCCGGACTTCATTTATTACCTAAAAAAATACAAAATTAATCAGTACAAATATTTATTCTTGAAAACAGAGAAAACACAGAATCTGGGATAATATCTGATTTCTGAACACAAAAGATGAGTTAAATGCCAATAAATAGATGTAGAAATATGCAATATTTGGCACTCATCATGTGCGGTGACATGTAGGGCATGGTCGTGATCTTCCTCTGGTTGATTGCAGCAAAACGTCTCCGCGCGCTGATTCTTCGAGAGGTGTGAAAGTTCGCATAAACTTTCCACTAGAGAAACCTCTTCCCGATCCACCGGCCTCTGGTTCATAGTGAAACTATTGACTTGAGAATGATCGTTGTGAGGATCAGTCCCCAGTGTATGAGTCTCCATGACAGGACTGCTCATATCTGATGTCGCTTCTCCGATCAGTCCGGGAGGTCCGCCCGCCGAAGTACCTTCTCCTAAGTGCGTTGAATGCGTTCCTTTTTGCTCCGGGGGTGTCGCTTACTCTTGTGTCAATCGATCAATTAATGTCTTAAGAAAAGAGTACCTCTTTACGAATGCGACCATATCCGTTTGAGTCTTAGAAAGAACTTCCCCGCTTCTCCATCAAATCTCGCAATGGTAATGGGGATGGTCCTCCTCTCGTTCCTCCGCTCCTCGTCCCGGTGAAGGAGTGGAAGTTGTTGCTCTGGGTGACTACCAGAGGTGTTACACTTGATGAGATGCCGGGATTTGCTGTTGCTGCGTGATGGGAGGTGTTACACTTACCGAACATCTCTCTACGCCGCACCGGTGGTAGAAGTGACGGCTCCATAAGATGTATTGACCACGGTAGCTCCA
>JAJJWW010000264.1:0-142418 GCA_023531295.1 Papaver armeniacum | reverse complement strand
CAACTCTGCCTCATTGCACCTAAATCTCTACCATTTCAGTCAAACCACCAGGAGTCTCTCAAATCCTTTCAACAGAGATCACCACCTTCCATCAACTTCACAACGTCTTCTCAGTTGCAACCACCACCTTATACCCTTTATTTCAACACCGGACATGCTGCAATCAGCTCCATTACCTGTAATCACCAGGTCCATAGCAATAAGCATAACCAACTTCATTCACCATCTCAGTCCAACACAAGCTTCCACCTGCAATACCCCCTCACTACCAGAACATCATCACCAGTTCCTTCTGCTTGCAACTCAACTTCAAACCTGTCATGACCAGCACCAACTCTGCCATCAACTCATTGCCACATCTTCCCCTATAGTTTGAACTCACAGCAAAGACTCAATTCCATGGCAAACCCAGTAACACTCGGATCTTTATTTCGGCAGTCGACCCTCAATTCCTTATCATCTTCCCAATTTGCTTCCAACAACAATCATCAAACCCATCTTCAATTCTTTCAAAAATCAAACAGCAAAACCCCATTTACTCACCATCAAAACCCTAATTTCACATTCATCCAGCTTCCTTCTTGGATTTCTCGTCTCAAACTCAACCCTAGCAGCAGACCCATTTGAACGGAAGCAACACCAGCATATCCCTCTTCACAGCAAAATCGAATCCATTTTCTTCTCAATTTCTTCAGCCGTTCTTCATTTGATCATCAACAGAGGCAATCCATTGAAATCCATCTCAATTACCACCAGTTCCTTCCTTAAATCCCTAGAATCAGACTAATTCATTCTCAATCTGGTATCAATCTAAACTCCAACTTCAGACCACAGAATCGAGCCTAAACCCCATGAATTTCCTCTGGTAGCTCTGAGTTTCACGGATTCGAACCCATCTGTTCACTGCTTCCATCGAAGTAAAACCCTCAAACAATTTCTTTGCATCAATACATCGACTTCTTTCACTAATTCTCCGACTTAATAAGCATCCGTCTCTCTGAATAACTCTCGCTCTCGATTTCATGGTAACAGCGCCTCTCATTTCAGGTGGAGAAATGAACTAATGATTGAGAGAAAACATCTCTCGAATTTAGGGTTGTGTAGATAGGTTATAATTGATGTTCTGTCACCTTGATAAGGGCTACCCAGATGGCATCCCCTTAACCACAGCTAGTCTTTGTTTAATACTCCTCCAAATAGAGTTGCCCCTTAACCGTGGCTGGGCTCCAAATAGTATTAAGCCTGCGAAATGATTACTTTGCCCTTTTCGCCTCAATTTGGGTGATTTCCGCTTCTTTTCCTCCTTGCGACTCCAGAGTACCTAATAACTCAAAAACACGCGTAAAGTACATAATTCATAAGAAAAATAGCAAAGAAAGCGTAACTACTAGATAGTAAATTAGGTGTTTTAGACACCTATCACATAATTGGGCGGTTCTCCGCAGATTGAGAGCTTAACGCCTTCAGGACGTCGGTGACACTCACTGTTCCATGACTGCAGGAGAGAGACCCACCTCCACATAGAAGAATAGTTGGGCGGCGGACGCCTTCAGGACGTCGGTGACACTCACCGTTCCCTAACTATGTGGAGAGACCGTGTATAGATTCAGGCGGTTCTCCGTAGATTGAGAGCACTAACGCCTTCAGGTCGTAAACAACACCGTGACTCCCTGACTATGCACCATTCAGAATAGATGTGACGCTTTAAATTGCTAATATCTTTTCTGCAATAGATTAATTATGCCGCGACATTCACCACTGAATTCCCACAATAATCTATTATTGCTCCTATTCCATGGTCGAATCCACGGCCTGATCCCATGGAATGGCAATAACAATTGCTCCTATTCCATGGTCGAATCCACGTCCTGATCCCATGGAATGGCAATAACAATTGCTCTGATTCCATGATCGAATCCACGGCTTGATCTCATAGAATGGCAATAAACTACTACATTATCTCATTATTCCGATTTCATGATCGAATCCACAGTTGATCTCATGAAATGGTGATAGATAATTTTAATTACTCCGATTTTATGGTCGCATCCACGATCCCATAGGATGGTAATGCTTTCTTTATTATTCTGAATTCGTAGTCGAATCCACAGCTGATCCTATGAATTAATAATAAATAACTATTCATTTTTATTACTCAGTTTCATGAATTATTCTCCACCGAATTTCATAAATTAGTAATAAATACTCAATAATCGGGCATCTGGATCATCACTGAGTAAGCCCCACAAAAATGGTGCAAGTGTATTCGACAATGATGCACGATTGAGCACCTGGATGCACGAACGAGCATCCAAAAAATATGAAACAATGAGGAATCCTACGCAAAACAGGAGAAAACAATAAATATTAATAAAATAATAAGAGGCGCCCAGGTCCGGGCCCACCGGCCGGCCGGACGTTCCCTAGCCATGGTCGGTCCATTCCTCTTCCATTATTTTCCTTATTTTTTGTTATTTCATGAACTCATGAAAACTCCTTGGTTTTAGCAACCTTGTTTTTGCAAAAACTCATGAATCCTCCATAACTTCATGGATTCATGAAATAATGTTATAAAATAAGGAAAGGTGTGCGGGACCGGGCAACCTAGTCGGCCGGCCATGCCCGAGCCGTGGTCGGTCCCACACCTCACAATCCTTAGCTTTTATAATTATTATTCCCTAATCTCATGAAACTCCTTTGTTTCAATAAAAACTCATGGATTCTCCATAACTCCAAGGATTCTCCATAACTTCAAGGATTCATGAAAAATAATATTATAAAATAGGAAAAGGTGTGCGGGACCGGGCAACATAGCCGACAGGCCATGCCCTAGCCGTGGCCGGTCCTAAACCTTGCAATCCCTAGTCTTTTATAATTATTATTTTCCTAAATTCATGAAACTCCTTGGTTTGAGCAAAAATCATGATTTCGTCATAACTTCTCAAATTTTGCTCAAATCATGAAAAACCAAAAGCCAACAGGTCACACGACCGGCTAGCCTCTCACGGTAATTTTAAATGTTAAAATACACTTATTTTAATATTCACAATATATTGATCAATTGAGCATACATGCTCATTCCAACAAAAATCAAGAATTTCAGTCAACATGAAACTCTTCTGAAAATTCACAACATTGCTCGAACGCACATCAGAAAATACTGAAACTCTCAGTACAGAGACACGGGCACCACGACAACACGTGCATGCCTTCATGACTGACTAGAGTCATCCTTAGGGCTTGCACAAAGCCGGTCCCACACGTTTTCATAATTCTGACCTAATTTGCTCAATTGCTCGTATTGGGCCCAAACTATCTCCAACCAACCTGGGGATTGCTCAAACGACCAACAACTAGTCACGTGACCACCAAGAGCCGGTCCCATGCTCTCTTGGTCGGTCCCCATCTTTCATACCTAGGCTTTATCACCTAATGCTGAACCCAGCAATATTTCAGTAAATGTAGAAACCAACATTTAATCATCATTATTTCACCAATCCTCAAACTGAGAACCCTGGTGCATGCTCACTCGAGCACCGGGCACCACATGGACGCCCATCATCCCATGTGGTCGGTCCCTCTATCACTCATGACCTATTTTCAGTGATTCATCAACTATGATATGAAATTAGGGTTTTGAATAAATGCTCCACGAATCATCACTCTGAGCACGATTCAAACACTAATGAATTTATGATGGATTCAACAACCAACATCTGAATTAATCATATAATATTTGGTAGCTTACTAATATTTTAATATTTTATTGGGTCACGTCACCAATAAATGTTTCGTCGAATCGAGCAATACTTGCTCAATTGCACGACAAATTATCAACATTCAGTAATTTGCCGAATTGAGCAATACTTGCTCAATTGTACGTCAAATCATCAACATTCATTATTTTGTCGAATTGAGAAATACTTGCTCAATTGCTCGTCAAATTCTCGATATTCAGTAATTCGTCGAATTGAGCAATACTTGCTCAGTTGCTCGAATATTCCACATATATTCAGTACCTCATCAATATTCAACAACTCGTCGAATTTACAATATTTGCTCAGACGAGCAACATTAACATTCATGAATCGTTGAGCATTTGTCAAACATGCTCGATTCAACAAAACCTAGACTCATTGTCTAATCAGTCAATAACTGACAAACTAAATACACGTCTGTCATGCAGACTCCACGATTCGTGAGACATCAATCACGTCAAATTGGGGGATAACGACTAGGGTTTTGGTCTGGCGGCCTACACCATGTGGATTTCATCTACGACGAGAAATGTGCGTAAGTTGTGTAAATGGTTGAAGGAGTTAGCAAAGTAGTGGGTGCATGATCCGTCAAGTCTCCGCACGACATGAAACTGACTTTACCACGATCTTCCACTTGCCACTCTTCCACTCATGAAACCGTCACACTTACAGGGATCAAGGTGTTCACAACTCTGACAATATAAATAAGTCTCTGAATCCATGATTGAGGACAACGAATGATCACTAGCTATCAGCAATCGTCCACACAGAATTTCTCGAGTAACTAATCTCAAGAATTCATCAATCTATCAGAACTTATTCGAACTCAACAGTTCACCAATTATTGCAGAAACCTTCAACACATCCACAATCCTTGATCATCATTGATTCCACATAATTCTCATCTTCCCTCCTACAGATCAACCCATCTCCCTCTTTGCGGTCATATTGACTCTGGAACGGCCATTGACTTGGTTTAGGCCGGAGTCCTACAGATTGATCTCTCGAATCTAAGCACTCCCTTTGTAGTGCATCTGTGTGAGGTTGAGCAGTTTGCTCGGTTCGAGGAGTCTCGACACGCTCGTCTCTTTATTTCCCCAAAAAACCAGCAAACCGTTTTTTCCCCATCTACATATTGGCGACCACAATGGGAGATTAATCTCTCGATTGCAATATCAAACTCTCACAAAATGGTTGATCTTAGGTCAGGTTCAGTCACCAATCCCAACACAAACAATGCTAGCACTAGCAACAATTGTGGTACTCCAGAAACTACTCCTGCTTCCAACATCGGTGCGGGTGATACCACTCCTTCGCAAACCAACATTGGGGACAATCCTCTATTCGGTCGATCTCCCGAAGAAATTAGAGAAAACCCACCTACCATAGGTGATCTCATGAAGGTGCAAGGAACTCTTTCCAAGAATCAGATTGACATGGCTAACACATGGAAAGAGCTGTGCAATTATTTCAAAACTCTCACTAACAAGATGTCAGAGAAAGCTCAGAAGAAAGGAAAAGCGAAAGAAACATCTCCGGCTGCTGATCTTGAAGTCACTCCGATCCATGTAGTAGATGATGATGAGGTGCACAAAGCTGCAGATAATCCACTAACAAAGGAACCTGCAGGCTTCATCACTCGTGAGGACCTGGAACGCTTCATGGAGGATCGAGGAAAAGACAAAGCATCATCTGTTCATCATCATCAACCTTTGTATCCTACTTCTACAAAAAGAATTCCTCTCCCGAAAGGCTGCACCTCCCCAACATTCACACTGTACAATGGAATAGGGAATGCTTGAGAACACATCTCTCGATTCCTGAAGGCACTAGGAGAGCACGAACAAAATCATGTCGTCCGTCTAAAAGAATTATCGAAATCTCTGACAGGCCGAGCATACACCTGGTACAACAACATTGCACCTGGTAGCATCACTAGTTGGGGAGAAATGGTTAATGCCTTCTACAGGAAATACTTCTTCGTCTCAGAGCATATTACTCTCTCCGACTTAAGAAGAATGTCTCAGAAGAGCAATGAACATCCGAACGATTATGTGAAGAGGTTTAAAGTCCAAGCTTTGGATTGTCATGACCCGAATGTCACTGAACAACAACTGGTGGACTTGTGCATCAACGGAATGATCCCAATCTACAGAGCCTTGCTGGAAAATCTCCGGTTCCATACTTTCTCAGAGCTTCATGAAGCATCCAAACAATCAGCGACTACTGCACCTTTTATCAGAAAGAGCAAAGTCTGCAAGGTGGAGGAACCTCGAAGCAGCCGACGCCTAGTCAACAATCAGTATAATCTCCAGCCTTCAACAAACGTTGTTTCCGGAAGGAATAAAAGGAAAGCCGAGACACGGCATCAGAGCGCTTCTCCAAACATCCCAGGATCCTCTGAAGGTGCGAAGAAAAGATAACCAATCCTGAAATGCACAAACCTCGACCTGGCATCGACGAACGGGGAATGATCAGACAGACTCAAACGTCTCTCTTCTCATGAAGGAGTGATCGAGTTACTGGAAGTCTGGTTCAAGATGGTGCAATCAAATTTTCATTCATCAGGAGAGAGCCAACTGAAGAAGAAATGGAGAATCCCAGGTACTGTCGCCTTCATAGGTTCATCGGTCATCCAATAAGTAACTGCAATATTTGAAGCACATCTTCAAAGAGAAGTTTGATCCATAGTAGCTTCAACTGGGGACCGAAGGAGTACACAAGAATCCTCTCCTAATCAGAACTTTTTCAATCTCTGAACAACCGGTCAAAGAAACAGTTCAATCGTTGATCGAGCGTATCTGTGAAATTGCTCTATCTGTCTAAGACACAAAGGAAGGACATGTTCACAACTCCAAATTACATTGTGTCAGATATCTGTCCATCCCGGAAATACTCCTTGAACCTTCATACACACACAAGGAGATGTACGACTGGGGACTTCTTACCACAGTCCATCTCAGAGGAAATGAATTTGGAAGAATGTTGATCGATGCTGACACCGCCATCAACAACATTCCACTGAAAACCCTCAGAATCGCAGGCATCACTCAACTAAGCTGCTACTCCTCTCTTATCTCAATCAGAGACCATGAAGGAACGCTCAGAGATGCATGCGGTTGCATCACTCTTGTAGTTGCAGGAAATCCCACAACACACCCCTTGTGATATTATGATAATATTTTCTAGATCTAAACTTATTTGATAATCAAAATAAAGATAAAAGTGCTAAAATTATAAATGGAGACACAAGATTTTTTACATGGTTCGATCAATGTGATCTACATCCATGGTTCTTCACTAGTGATTTTTATAATTACATGAGTTTACATTTAGAATCTCCATTAATGAGTATTTGGAGCTTTCTAGATCTAGTTTTGAGGAAGAAGATGATAAAGAAAATAAACTCTCTCTCTCTACAAAATGTGTCCTCTCCAAAAATGTGTCTCCCCCTTTTCTCTCTCCTGCCTTTCTCTTTATATAGGATATTACATAGTGGATGACAGCTCATGTACAACTAATATTTCCCTTAATTTCGGATTTACCTTGCGACATTTCGCAGTCTACAATTGTTAGTCTTCGCAAGTCTTCTTGACTCTTCGCAGAATCGTCACACCTTTCTCATATTTAAGCTAATGTCATTTGTTGCGTCGTTTCTAATATTTCTTCTGCGATATTATTAAGTTGCGTCGTTAATAATTCGCAAGTGAAGGTTGCTGCGATATTCTGCTCCTACATCTTGCCTCTTTTTTCTTGAATATTGCTTGAAGAGCGATCTTTAAGAAAAAATCTGTTGTTGTAGTAGTCTTTGATCTTTATTGATGAATGAACGAGCGAAAGAATACTGGACTTGAAAAGTACGTACTTGCCTCTATTCTTTTGCGAAGTTCCGAAGCTTTGAAAAGTAATTAGAAGTATCATTTTGAAGTATACGAAGTATGAAGTATCCTTGAAGAAGTATGAAGTATGAAGTATCCTTGAAGAAATATAAGAAGTATGAAATGTCCTTGAAGTATAAGAAGTATTGCCTCTGTTCCTGTGAAGTTATTATTCCATTTTTGGTGAGTATTCTTGCTATTCACTAGTGAACATCCACTTTGGAAATGATTCTTGCCGAGAAGATGAAGAACATAAAATGTTTTCTTGGTTATCCATAGTTGCCTCTGTTCTTTATCTATGAGGGTAGAATCCTTAAGAAAATTTTGAATGAGCGAGTTATTTCTTCATTCTTATCTTGCCTTTGTCTCATGTTTTGCGCTCATGCGATAGTATAATCTCTTCAAGTTGCTTATAATTGTGAGAAATAATTGGGCGAAGTAATCACATTCTGCGAAATTCTGAATAGTTCTGCGAAACTCTGAATAATTCTTCGAAATTCTGAATAACTCTGCGAAGTTTTGTAAAATACTTGTGCGAATATAATGCTTATGTAATGATTATGTTATGAAATGTGTATGCGATGTTTATGCCATGAAATGCTTATGCGATGCTTTCATGATGCGAGTATGATGCTTGTATGATGAGAATGCTTATCTACTGCAATGTATAGCTAATGTTTGTGTTACTTAGATCATTTTGCCGCTCTAAAATTGATGTAGCTTTAAATCGCTTCCATTCTTCATTTCTCTGATTTTGTCTCTAGTATATGCATTCCTCTTTGTGTATTTATTGTTCCTCGCAAGTTCTTTTGTTTGTGCTTCATTTTTCTTACTTTTATTCTTTGTCCATCTTTAGCTCACTGTATCTCATTTTTTTATTGTCTCCACTGTTTATTCCTGCACATAAAAGATAATTCTTTTTTGCAATATAGTTAATCAATATATGACTTATCAACTTCTCATTTCATATATGCATAAATCTGTCATGTGGAGACAAATGACATATTTTTGCCTCTGTTGAATTTTGTTATTGCGACAAGATCGCAGGACGTCTTTACATTATCATGCAATGACCCATTGACCTTGCCTTATCATTTCTCTTGTGTGGTCTTATTTTGCCTTCCTAGTTAAAGGTCTTATTTTGCCACCCCTCATTATTGCGACAATATGACAGGCCTAAATATTCTTGCGAACATAAAGTCCCATGACATTGCCGTCTTGCGACAAAATCGCAGGACGTCGTTACACTTTCATGTAATGACCCATTGATCTTGTCTTATAATTTCTTTAGTATTATTGCCTCTGCGGGATATTTTTATTGCGACAATATGACAGGCCTAAAAATTCTTGCAAACTTAAAGCCCCATGACATTGCCGTCTTGCGACGAAATCGCAGGACGTCTTTACACTTTCATGTAAATACCCATTGATCTCGTCTTATCCTCGCGTTAGTATTATTGCCTCTGCAGGATCATCGCACAAATATGACAAGCCTAAATTTTCTTGCGAAAATAAAGCCTCATGACATTTGCGTCTTTAGACACTTATCAGCTCCCTAATGGAGGGTGCCGCCCTTATCATCTCCCTGGTTGCCCCTTCAAGGAGGCGTACATCGGCCATACAAGACTAGCTCCTCCCATCCGGTCTTAACAACAACTAGTTGTTTTCCCAGCCTCTTATCCCTTATACCTATAGGGCTTATGGTTACGAGGCTGCACCCTAAGTGGAGTTTTCTTCGGGCCGAGTGCAGCATGTGCCAAGACTTTCCAAGAATGGCCGAGACACTTCAAATGCCCCAGGCACTCTTGGATCAACCGTGTACCTCGGCGCATTGAGCATACACTGACTCCTTGGAAGAGACCCTCGGGCGTCCAATCAGGGTATAACCTTATATATATAGTTGGAAAGCCAAGGTATCTCTCCCGGATAGGCTTTCATGGGCCCCAAATCTCCATGACTCAGGTTCCAGGAACGGTGTAACCTTTTCCCTAAGCCATGTCAAGAGATACCCCCTTATATGACGCACTTTAGGTCTTACATTTGCCTCTTGCGAAATATCATTCGCGAAATAGGGTGTACGCCATAAAGGTTCGTCCCATTCGTATATATCATTCATTTTTGATTATTTCTTCTCATTATCTTTGCGTAATTATCGCATTTCCATTATCTCTGCGAAATTATCGCATGTCTTCATTCTTTCATTCATCCTTTCATTCATTCCTTCATTTCTGTCACTTCTTTCACTCATTCTTTCATTTCTGTCCTTTCTTTCATTCATTCTCATAATATCATATCATTTGAAGCAAAGTAAATATTCAAGAGAAATTCTAATACATTATAATTCTGAAATCTTTGTAGTTGTGAAATCTTTATAATTCTGCGATCGTATCGCGTTTTGTGATTCAAATCAAAAATCTTTTATTTTCTGTAAAAGAAATATTCTAAAGAAATTTTCAGGGTTTTTTGTAATTTTGAAATTTTTGTAATCTTGAAATCTTTGTAATTTTGAAGTCTTTATAATCTTGAAATCTTAGTAATATTTATAATCTTGCGATTGAATCGTTTTTTTTTTTTTGTAAATGAAAAGAATTTTTTTTTTTTTTTTTTTTTCTGTAGAAGTAAAATGTTCAAGGAAAGTGGTACTTAGCTTTTGTGGTTTGCTGCTGTGGTTGTCTCTTGCGAAGTATATGATTTGCTTGCGAAGCTAGCATCCTGCTTCTTGGATTTTCTCGTACCATACCAACTGTACTAATCCTCTCTTGCGAAATTAACTTGCGAAATAATCATCAACTTTCTTATTTGCGAAGTAAACATCTCTATGAAGTAATCGAACATATGTGAAGTATTTGTTCATGCTGCGAACGTTTGCAAGGAAAGTGTCTGCGAAAGAAATGCTTATGATATAAACCTTTGCGAAGCAAAAAAATCTTTGCGAGGAGGGAGATTCGAACCCAAGTCCTCTAGTTTTCATACTTCTTCTATGACCATCTCTGCTAGCTTTTGTTTGCGAAGATACGCATGTAGCCACCTCTTATTCTTTTCTCCTCTCTAGGATGTAGAAAAAATATGAAAAAATATGACTGTGGCGAGATTCGATCTTGCGACATCAAGCTTCTTCTTTTCGCTGTTGACCATCTGTGCGAACAACTATTTGTGTCGGTGTGGTAAGCTTCACAGAACTTATTCTTATTTAATCCTCTTTGTAAAAAAGAAGAAAACTATGTTCGCAGGCGAATTCGAACTTGCGACCTCTTGCTTCCTTTATCCGGCTCAAACCATCTGTGCTGGGATGTTGTGCGAAGTTCAATCAACCTGACCAACTAAATGTACTAGAAATTCACAACTGTGATTTCTATAGATTTGTTCGCAAATTCATTTTCAACTTCATTATTTTTCTTGATGCCTTAGCTCTACTTTCGCTGCAGTTCATTCCTTTTGAATAGGCCCTGGCGAACTGAAAATAGTTCTTCATAAAATTCCAAAGATGTATTTCCAACTGACTTGCTACGAACTGCTATAGCTTCCACGTGTGCTGACAAAGGTGCCACTGCTCCCCACTTTACAAAATGATTTCCTCCAAGCATAAAATAGTCCACACGTATCAATTGGTTCTTTGTAAAATGCTCCCATCGGATCTGTGATTGTCTTGATGAGTGATGATGAAGGTTTGATGAGGTTAATATTAATGACACCATGAATCTCGCTGGTTGTTTCTTCTCGCTGGCTGTTTCAAAATACATCACGAAATGAATTTGACCGACATCTTTTCTTTAACAATGACTTGCTTTGTTGGTTGTTGCTCCTCTGAGATTTTGGCGAGTTGTCTTGCTGAATCTTAGATATAAGTGATGGTAAGAGACTAATAGTTCATTTCGTTGAAGTTGTTTGTTGACAAAGAAAATTTGCCTTTGCACTTCTATCTTCGCTCACTGCTGTTTCAGTTAGGATGAAAATGTTTGTATCTTCGTGAGTCATTTTATTTCTTCGCGGGATCTTATTTCTTCAAAGGTTAAATTCTCGCCATTCTATGTTGATTTTCTCCATGGACATCACTATTTCCACATCTTGCCTGGTTGCTTTCCATATTGATGAACCGGGATGCTGCATACTTTCTTCATTTTTCTTCGTTGGAGTTATTAGCTTCGCTGGAACTCTTATTCTTGCTTAGATATCCATTACTTCATGTAAAGTCTTCTCAATTTTTCTAAATAATCCACCCTACTCAATTTTCTATTATTATTTCGCCTAGAGATATTCTGTTCCTTCCCTTCCAGTTCGTTTATCCTCTTTGAATATATCGCCCTTGGATCTGTTGAAAATGCTCTCCGTATCTCAGCTGAGAGTTCTTTGCTTGGTGCGATCACTTCGCTACAAACTCCACTGTTCTATGCCCTTTCCCACTCAGTTGTTTCTTTGTGAATCTCCACTGTCTGGCATACATTAGAATGGGGTTTTTGCTGCCACGGTAAACAATCAAAGGTACAATTAAATCAACAGCATTCGTTATTCCCAGAAATTCAACCGAAATTTCAACATTTAAATTTCTCAAGTTCAAATTAATGGGTTTTGTAAAGAATAATTTATTGAAAATCAGATCTATAATCAAAAATTTGTTTTAGACTCAAGGAAAGTTCGAATTCTGATTGGAGAACAAACATAATTTTCATAAAAGTTTTTTCAAAATCAGATCTGAACGATAAGAAAAAGCAGGGAAATATAAGTTAGAAGAATTTGTCCTTTGTTGATATTTATTTGTCTTCACTGCCTCATCTTTAGCTTTGTTTTTGTCCTTCATATCTCGCCCCCTCTATTTTCTGAAGCTTCAGGTGATAAATCTTCATATAGAACTCCCAATTTTTCCCATATAGTTCAGGTGATAAATATTCACTCCCAGTTTCTAGCGCCAATATGTAGTTGCAGGAAATCCCACAACACACCCCTTGTGATATTATGATAATATTTTCTAGATCTAAACTTATTTGATAATCAAAATAAAGATAAAAGTGCTAAAATTATAAATGGAGACACAAGATTTTTTACATGGTTCGATCAATGTGATCTATATCCATGGTTCTTCACTAGTGATTTTTATAATTACATGAGTTTACATTTAGAATCTCCATTAATGAGTATTTGGAGCTTTCTAGATATAGTTTTGAGGAAGAAGATGATAAAGAAAATAAACTCTCTCTCTCTCTCTACAAAATGTGTCCTCTCCAAAAATGTGTCTCCCCCTTTTCTCTCTCCTGCCTTTCTCTTTATATAGGATATTACATAGTGGATGACAACTCATGTACAACTAATATTTCCCTTAATTTCGGATTTACCTTGCGACATTTCGCAGGTCTACAAATGTTAGTCTTCGCAAGTCTTCTTGACTCTTCGCAGAATCGTCACACCTTTCTCATATTTAAGCTAATGTCATTTGTTGCGTCGTTTCTAATATTTCTTCTGCGACATTATTAAGTTGCGTCGTTAATAATTCGCAAGTGAAGGTTGCTGCGATATTCTGCTCCTACAACTCTCAAAATGAAAGTTGACTCAACCTGGACGAAACCAAGTTTCACATAATCAGGGAAGATCCCGGATACGACATGATTCTTGGATGGATGTGGATTCATGCCGAGAAGATGACTCTCTCCAACGACAAAGGACGTCTTTGGTTGCACATCTCTCCAAAAGATGCATAGACATTCAAAAATTTGAGTCCACGTTTTCATATACTGATCTGATCGACCGACCAAGATTCCTCCCAACTCCTTTGCGGCAAGGGATTTACTATGTCATTTATTTCCTCATTTGGCGGACGTTCCATCATCGAGCACTTGGAGGAATTTCGAACTTTGACGAGGTTGATAACAAGAACATGGCAATCTACAAGCAAAAGATGCATAGACATTCATCAAAAGTCCTATACTCGGGAGCAAGTCTCGTTCTCCCATGTCTATGTCATTTATTTCCTCACATGTTATTCTAGCATGGGAAATCAATTTGATGCTAGCATCTCATCAAAAGTCTATTGCAAGATGCTATAAGTTGGTAATCTCACTTCTAGCACAGAATTTTTACCAAGTGGTTGAATCGACATTTCTCTAAATCGAGCATTGAGACATTCATTACTGAGATAATGTCCAAGCATGGCAAGGAACACTTTGGGCGTTTCTCCATTGCAGGAGTGTCCATATGTCCCACAAAATCAGAAAGCTCTGATGTCTGCACAAGTGTTGAATCCCACTACCGCAGGTAAAGGAATACTGAATAAACAGAAGATACTCGGGGCCGAGACGATCAAGCCTAAGACATTCGAAGCTTAAATAATACGACGCTTCAACGCTCAAGTATCTAAGAAGTCTTCAAATTGTACTCCCAATCAAAGAGTACACCTTCGATAATGGCGCCTCTGGCTTCAGCACAAACATCTCGACGATGACACACTGATTCACCACCGACACGATCAAAGTGAAACTGAAGTACAATCGCTGAGTCTTCAATATCTCCATGATAAGAATTCTGAAGCAGATGCAACATCATTCATCCATTGATGGCACGAATTCCTTCAACATGCACTGGGGACTTGATCTTATTGGGCAAGATTCAGGACATAGCAAGTCATTGCAACCTGATGCGATTCCATGAAAACTTTATCAACGGAATCTCTCTACATCACGAACTTTGCACAACTAAGGAACTTCTCTCTTCATCGATCACACCCAGAATGGAGACTGCTGATGCAATCTACCTTAACAACGTCGACTCATTAATGAAGCCAGTTCATGGTAAAGTCATACTAATCAGGATAATTTGGGTTGCACTTTCAGTACACCTACATCTTAGTGATGCTCAACCCAACAACTAGTTTGTGAACGTGAAGGTTTACCGAGTGGAGGAACTCCACCCAGTATCAGCATCAACAAGGATATGTGGAGGAACTCTATTCATGGTCTCAGCATCAACAAGAATTTCTGGAGAGAATTCAATCGTGATCTCAGCATCAATAACGAGTCTCGGTGCAACATCAGTCTTCATCAACTAACCATTCTCTGAAGCATTGCTTGATGAAGCGGACTTCTCCAAGCATTAATGATTCATGTCAAGATGTGTAGACATGAAAATATGTTCACATGAAAGTCTTCCCAAAGCTTGCACGACTGGTGGGCACAAGCCAAAGACTTCCACAAGATGTTCTCATCACCTTGGCAAATGAGATACAACACACTTCATGCCATGGGTTTACAAAAACGTACCAATGGGTGAGGAATGGGACAATAATTCCTCAACAAAAGATGTTCGTCTATGTCTCTGCTACAACATACCAAAAGGTCACATCAATCGGACATACGAGCTTAAAGATACGGCCTTTACCGTCAGGTCTACGAAATCTGAAAAGTTTGTACTGGATTACAAATTACAAATGTGCAAGCTTCGTTGTCTGACCTCTACAACTCCAAATTGAGTGATTCTTCTCTCATGTGATAAATCAGTCTCTTAGCTTCAAAAGTTGGGGTCAAGTATCGAATTCCAACGTCGTATGAGGTTCCTACAGCTTCCAGAGCGTACAACATGCAAGCAGCAATTCTTAGACGGGATTCATAACTTCCACAGTCGATAAGTGTCCACCGGGTCTTTCCACTAAGTACTTCATCAAGGTACCTCCAAATTCTACCACCTAGGTATTTACATCAATTTTTCTACCTGGGTCCTCTATCCAATTTTTGCCAGAAGAAGAGAAAACGAAAGGAGAGATTTAACAAACTGGGACTGACAGTCCACTGATCATGACGATCAGTTTCACGGTCCAAGACCGTGGCACCAGACTCTCATCATAAAAGGAATGCTACCACCGGGACATGAAACCATGGTCATTACACCACCCCCTATTGAGAGCAACCTCAGTTATGGTCCCGTGACCAGGGTTTAAGAAGTGATGTTTCTATGACTGACAGAAACAAGATGGCTGCAAGCACCATGATCATGTATTAATCAAGGGTTCCTGATCTCAAATGAATCAATGGCATTGAAATCCGTCACCAACCCTTCAAAACACAAGCGAATGATCCAATGACACAACAGGGGTGTTTTACAACGAGCTCGTCGGAGACAATTTTACACTGTCCCGTACAAAGCAGCGAGCTGGGCGAAGTTGGTGAAGAATCCAGGGATGGGTCATATACCATTATCTTCATACCGATGTCCTCTACAACATATCCAAAATTCATAACAATTGGAGAAAGGAGCGAAGAGTTGTGGCCAAAACATTGGACCACATGCCAGCTGAAAATTTTCTGAAGGTCTCCTGGAAGTTTACTGTTTCGTCGATTTCGACCCCTACACGTGCTCAAAACTTAAAAATATTCTTTGATAAAGCTTGGAAATTTCCTGGGCATAAGGATACATGGGTAGATCGCTAAAAACTGATAACGGGTGAAGATTTTACGGCGTTTTTGCTAAAAGGTTGAGTTCTGAATTTTCTGGTGACGTATTTCGGTAAAGCTTTTCACTTATTCATGAGAATCTTCATTCATTCATCAATGAATCAGAAATTTCATACTTCTATGAAGAAAATATACAATGGGTACTTACCGGAGTAGTCCCTAAAGTGCTCAAGGGACCGGAATTGCCAACATCACCATTGGAAACATCATTGCTTTCACTCGGTTTCGAAATCTGGGGTTTTCTTCTTCACCATCCTCCGAAGACGAATGGGAATCATCAGTACTCCCTTGTTCCATGGAAATCTCCTCCTGAATACATCAACAACAATTAGTGGTATTTCATTCAAGGAGTGTCATGAACGATTATACGAAGAGGTACTTACATCGAATTCTTCTTTGACGCTCGATTCAGAAATTGTTTGTTCAGCGGCAATGAATTGAAGACCGTCAAGGCTCGATAGAGCAAAGTTCTGAAACGAAGTAACAAACATTGGTTTCATGATCCTAATTGCACGGACAAGAAAAAGTCATGATATAAGGAGCGCTAACAACTCACCAAAGAGACAGCCGGGGACTTTACATTGTTCGATACCATTCTATGATCCTTATTTCTGGATTCTCCACTCCGAAGACTTACTGATATTTCTGAGTAATCCACATCAATCGAACAAGGGCCCATTTGTCGAGATGCTTTATCGATGTTATATTCCTCTATCAGAGACTTCCCGTGCATTACTGATACTAAGTAATCAGGAGTACAAATCAGTATGAAGGATCTCTCACCATCACTCAGAGGTCCCAGAAGCACCATTTCTTGAAGCTGCATCTGTAGAGATATCATCTTTGGAAGTATCATTATGGGAACCAGTCATTCTTGCAAAGTTGCTGTGACGTCCATACAACATTCCTACTTCAGTATATCATCCGTAGATGCAGGTTCATCAAAGCAGTGGAATTAAAGCACAACAAAAATAATTAGGATGCTCACATCAGCGTCTACAAAATGGTAATCCTCAACTCTTACCTATTTACGTTTCACGAAATTAGTGATAATAACGTAAAATTTCGAAAATCTTGATCGTCCTTCAAACCTGCAAAGACGAGCAACACCCATTACTTAAAAGTCTGACACCTGACTATTCGCGAAATTATGAATAATTCACATAACCCTTCATGTGAACATTCACTGATTTTCTACCGTGTGTGCATACACTATGAAATCACGAAATTCACGAAAACATTATTGTTTGCTTTTAACAATTGTTTAAAATTATTTTCCAAAAATTTTCATAAAATCGTGAACAACCCACGTAAATCTTTACTGTGTGAACGGTTTTTCAAAATTTGGACAGGCGTCCATTCTACAATTGTGAAAACTCACATACAAACATTATTTCACCATGTACAATTGTCTACTTTCAACAGTTGTTCAAAATCAAAACATTGATTTTATAAAAAAATATATTTTAATGTGAAACTTACGTAACTTTGAAAATATATGTATATTTTTGCTCCCTCTCGCGAGCATCCGTCTTTGAAACGAGAGTTTATTCCATTTTGTGAAATCTCACAAATTAAAAAAAAAAAAAAAAAATCTACTTTTGCTCAAACGAGCGTTCGTCTATGAAACAAGGATCTTTTATACTTTTGTAAATGTCCACATATTCCAAATAAATTTTATCAGTGCAGGACTTTTCAAAAATTCCTTTAACTCTAAGGATCATTATTTATCACTTTTACTACGAACCTACGTTCCTAAAAGTATTTGTGAAAGTTCATGCTTTGAAAATAAATTTTGGTTTTCATGAAACCTCATCAACAAAATTTTCTTTACTGCAACTAGACCATGTCTACTAAAGAATTCATGTATCTCTTTCATATTAGGGATTATTGCTCGTTTCTTAAACTAACGAACGAACGGGCATATGTTTTCTAAAACAAATTTTCATGAAACTTACGCATACATGCACACATGGAATTTTATTTTGAACAACTCCTGAACAACTGAACTTTTAAATAATTTAGGGCTTCTCTCCCTTTTATATAAATTTTATTTCCAAAACCTAATAAAACATGGGTTCCTTATTGGGCTCGGGCCCGTAAATCCTAAATCGACCAAAACTGGACTTTTGACTGAACAAATCAGCGATGCTTCATCTCTCCGTGCTCACGGAATCACGCTCCATCGCACTATCAGGGTCCTCACCCGAACGTTTGATCGTACATGACACCATTGGAGCAGATCGAGGATTCTGAATATACCTTTGTAGACTGAGTTCAACCACCGATCTCATCGACTGAAAATCACCATTCAATGCATTCTTTGCGGAACATGACTGTTCCCCACTAAGCAGGGGACTTAATGTTGATGGTGGATTTTCAACAAAGGGCAAAACCGTAAAATCATGATGCATGTTTCGACACGGCTTTCAGGCATGAAACGATTCATATTTTACGAAGCCATGATGAATATGTTTTCGAAAAGCCCCACTAGCTGAGCGATTCGATCCCTGGCATTTCATCATGACTTCTATACAGAATAACATAATTGGGCGGTTCTCCGTAGATTGAGAGCTTAACGCATTCAGGACGTCGGTGACACTCACTGTTCCCTGACTGCAGGAGAGAGACCCAACTCCACATAGAAGAATAGTTGGACGGCGGACGCCTTCAGGACGTCGGTGACACTCACCGTTCCCTGACTATGTGGAGAGACCGTGTATAGATTCAGGCGGTTCTCCGTAGATTGAAAGCACTAACGCCTTCAGTCGTAAACAACACCGTGACTCCCTGACTATGCACCATTCAGAATATATGTGACGCTTTAATTGGCTAATATCTTTTCTGCAATAGATTAATTCTGCCGCGACATTCACCACTGAATTCCCACAATAATCTATTATTGCTCCTATTTCATGGTCGAATCCACGGCCTGATCCCATGGAATGGCAATAACAATTGCTCTGATTCCATGATCGAATCCACGGCTTGATCTCATCGAATGGCAATAAACTACTACATTATCTCATTATTCCGATTTCATGATCGAATCCACAGTTGATCTCATGAAATGGTGATAGATAATTTTAATTACTCCGATTTTATGGTCGCATCCACGATCCCATAGGATGGTAATGCTTGCTTTATTATTCTGAATTTGTAGTCGAATCCACAAACATCCTATGAATTAATAATAAATAACTATTCATTTTTATTACTCAGTGTCATGAATTATTCTCCACTGAATTTCATAAATTAGTAATAAATACTCAATAACCGGGCATCTGGATCATCACCGAGTAAGCCCCACAAAAATGGTGCAAGTGCATTCGACAATGATGCACGACTGAGCACCCGGATGCACGAACGAGCATCCAAAAAATATGAAACAATGAGGAATCCTACGCAAAACAGGAGAAAACAATAAATATTAATAAAATAATAAGAGGCGCCCAGGGCCGGGCCCACCGGACGGACGGTCGTGCCCTAGCCATGGTCGGTCCATGCCTCTTCCATTATTTTCCTTATTTTTTGTTATTTCATGAACTCATGAAAACTCCTTGGTTTTAGCAACTTTCCTTGTTTTTGCAAAAACTCATGAATCCTCCATAACTTCATGGATTCATGAAATAATGTTATAAAATAAGGAAAGGTGTGCGGGACCAGGCAACCTAGCCGGCCGGCCGGCCATGCCCGAGCCATGGTCGGTCCCACACCTCACAATCCTTAGCTTTTATAATTATTATTCCCTAATCTCATGAAACTCCTTTGTTTCAACAAAAACTCATGGATTCTCCATAACTCCAAGGATTCTCCATAACTTCAAGGATTCATGAAAATTAATATTATAAAATAAGGAAAGGTGTGCGGGACCGGGTAACATAGCCTGCCGGCCATGCCCTAACCGTGTCCGGTCCCACACCTTGTAATCCCTAGTCTTTTATAATTATTATTTTCCTAAATTCATGAAACTCCTTAGTTTGAGCAAAAATCATGATTTCGTCATAACTTTTCAAATTTTGCTCAAATCATGAATTTTTCATGAATCCTGAAGTTATGGAAATCTTTGGGAGGTTATGGAGAATCCATGAGTTTTGTTGAAACAAAGGAGTTTCATGAGATTAGGGAATAATAATTATAAAGCTAAGGATCGTGAGGTGTGGGACGACCACGGTTCGGCATGGCCGGCTTAGGTTGCCTTGGTCCCGCACACCTTTCTATTTTATATTATTTCATGAATCCATGAAAGTTATGGAGGATCCATGAGTTTTTGTTGAAACGAGAGGAGTTTCATGAGTTTAGGGAATTATGAAGCTAGGGGCTGAGGTGTGGGGCCAGGCGCTTAGGTTGCCCGGTCCGCACACCTTTCCCTATTTTATAATATTTTTATGAATCAATGGAATTATGGGGGGAATTCATGAGTTTTTGCACAAACAAGGAAAGTTGCTAAATTGAAGGAGTTTTCATGAGTTCATGAAAATAACAAAATAGGGCAAAAATAATGGAAGAGGCATGGGGCCGCACGGCTAGGGCATGGCCGGCCGGTGGGCCCGCCTCAGCGCCTCTTATTATTTTATTATTGTTTGTTGATTTCTCTATTTTGTGGAGGATTCCTCATAGTCCATATTTTGGATACTCGTTTGTGCATCAGGGTGCCTGGCCAGGCATCATTGTCGTACTTACACCATTTTTGTGGGGCTTACTCGATGATCCAGATACTAGATTATTGAGTATTTATTACTAATTCAAGAAATTGGTGTGAGAATGATTCATGAAACTATTAATAATAAAAAGTGGTTTTTATTATCAATTCATAGGATCAGTGGTGGATTCGACCATGAATTCGGAATAAAATAGGTATTACCATTCCATGGGATCGTGGATTCACTACACGAATCGGAGTAATAAAGTTATCTATTACCATTCCATGAGATTAGTGAATGAATCATGAAGTGGAATAATGAGATAATATAGTAGTTTATTGCCATTAAGTGAGATCAGACTCGTCGATTCATCATGGAATGGGAGCAATTGTTATTATTCCATGGATCCAGGCGGGATTCGTCCATGAAATAGGAGCAATTGTTATTGCCATTCCATGGGATCGGGCGTCGATTCACCAATCAATAGGAGCAATAATAGATTATTCAGGGGAATTAGGTGGTGAGTCTGTGACGAAATATATTTGAAAAGATATTATCCATTAAAGTGTCACATCTATTTGAATGGTGCATACTCAGGAGTCACGGTGTTGTTTACGACACGAAGGCGTTAGTGCTCTCACCCTATGAGAACCACTGAATCATACACTGATCTCTCCACATAGTCGTGAACGGTGAGTGTCACCGATGTCTGGCGTCCGCCGCCCAACTATTCTTCTATGTGGAGGTGGGTGTCTCTCAGCTGGGGGAACGGTGAGTGTCACCACATCCTCAAGGCACTAATCTCTACCGAGAACCTTAGCCCAAATGTTATTACGCATAGAGGTCATTATGAAATGCCGGGGATCGAATCACTCGGCTAGTGGGGCTTTTAAAACATATTCATCAAGGCTTCGTAAAATATGAATGGTTGCATGCCCACGTGTCGAAACATGCATCATGATTTTACGGTTTTGCCTTTGTTGAAAATCCACCACCATCAACATTAAGTCCCACAGCAGTGGGGAACAATGTTCCGCGATGTGCATTGAATGGTGATTTTTAATCGATGAGATAGAATGGTTGAACTCGACACAAAGGTATATTCAGAATCTAGATTTACTCCAATGGTGTCATGTAAGCAAACGTTCGGGGTGAGGACCACGATAGTGCGATAGAGCGTGATTTCGTGAGCACGGAGAGATGAAGCATCACTGATTTGGTCAGTGAAAAGTCCAGTTTTGGTCGCCATGTTTTATTAGGTTTTGGAAATAAAAATTAATATAAAAGGGAGAGAAGCCCTAAATTTTTTAAGAGTTCAGTTGTTCATGAGTTGTTCAAAAAAAAAAAAAAAAAAATCCATGTGTGCATGTATGCGTAAGTTTCATGAAAATTTGTTTTAGAAAACATATGCCCGTTCGTTCGTTAGTTTAAGAAACAAGCAATAATCCCTAATATGAAAGAGATACATGAATTCTTGAGTAGACATGGTCAAGTTGCAGTAGAGAAAATTTGTTGATGAGGTTTCATGAAAACCAAAATTTATTTTCAAAGCATGAACTTTCACAAATACTTTTAGGAACGTAGGTTCGTAGTAAAAGTGATAAATAATGATCCTTAGAGTTAAAGGAATTTTTGAAAAGACCTGCACCTCATGATAAAATTTATTTGGAATATGTGGACCTTTACAAAAGTATAAAAGACCCTCGTTTCATAGGTGAACGCTCGTTTGAGCAAAAGTAGAATTTTTTTTTTTAATTTGTGAGATTTCACAAAATGGAATAAAATCTCGTTTCAAAGACGGATGCTCGCGAGAGGGAGCAAAAATATACATATATTTTCAAAGTTACGTGAGTTTTACATTAAAATATATATTTTTTTGTAAAATCAATGTTTTGATTTTGAACAACTGTTGAAAGTAGACAATTGTACATGGTGAAATAATGTCTATATGTGAGTTTTCACAATTGTAGAATGGACGTCTGTCCAAATTTTGAAAAACCGTTTACACAGTAAAGATTTACGTGGGTTGTTCACGATTTTATGAAAATTTTTGCAAAATGATTTTAAACAATTGTTAAAAGCAAACAATAATGTTTTCGTGAATTTCGTGATTTCATAGTGTATGCACACACGGTAGAAAATCAGTGAATGTTCACATGAAAGGTTATGTGAATTATTCATAATTTCGCGAAAAGTCAGGTGTCAGACTTTTAAGTAATGGGTGTTGCTCGTGTTTGCATGTTTGATGGAGCGAGCAAGATTTTCGAAATTTTACGTTATTATCACTAAGTTTGTGAAACCGTAAATAGGCAAGAGTTGAGAGTTACCATTTTGTAGACGTTGATGTGAGCATCCTAATTATTTTTGTTGTGCTTTAATTCCACTGCTTTGATGAAATCTGCATCTACGGATGATATATATCAAGTAGGAATGTTGTATGGACGTCACAACAACTTTGCAAGAATGACTGGTTCCCATAATGATACTTCCAAAGATGATATCTCTACAGATGCAGCTTCAAGAAATGGTGATTCTGGGACCTCTGAGTGATGGTGAGGGGTCCTTCATACTGAGTTGTACTCCCGATTACTTATTATCAGTAATGCACGGGAAGTCTCTGATGGAGGAATATAACATCGATAAAGCAACTCGACAAATGGGCCCTTGTTCGATTGATGTGGATTACTCATAAATAGCAGTAAGTCTTCGGAGTGGAGAATCCAGAAATAAGGATCATAGAATGATATCGAACAATGTAAAGTCCCCGGCTGTCTCTTTGGTGAGTTGTTAGCGCTCCTTATATCATGACTTTTTCTTGTCCATGCAATTAGGATCATGAAACCAATGTTTGTTACTTCGTTTCAGAACTTTGCTCCATCGAGCCTTGACGGTCTTCAATTCATTGTCACGAACAAACAATTTTCGAATCGAAGGCCAAAGAAGAATTCGATGTAAGTACCTCTTCATATAATAGTTCATGACACTCCTTGAATAAAATACCACTAATTGTTGTTGATGTATTCAGGAGGATATTTCCATGGAACAAGGGAGTACTGATGATTCCCATTCGTCTTCGGAGGATGATGAAGAAGAAAACCCCGGATTTCAAACGAGTGGAAGCAATGATGTTTCCAATGGTGATGTTGGCAATTCAGGTCCCTAGAGCACTTTAGGGACTACTCCAGTAAGTACCCAATGTATATTTTCTTCATAGAAGTATGAAATTGCTGATTTGTTTATGAATGAATGAAGATTCTCATGAATAAGTGAAAAGCTTTCAAATACGTCACCGAAAAATTCAAAACTCAGCCTTTTTAGCAAAAACGCCGTAAAATCTTCATCCGATATCAGTTTTTCGTGATCTACCCATGTATCCTTATACCCGGGAAATTTCCAAGCTTTAGGAGAGAAGATTTTTAAGTTTTGAGCACGTGTAGGGGTCGAAATCGACGAAACGGTAAACTTCCAGGAGACCTTCAGAAAATTTTCAGCTGGCATGTGGTCTAATGTTTTGGCCACAACTCTTCGCTCGTTTCTCCAATTGTTTTGAATTTTGGATATGTTGTAGAGGACATCTGTATGAAGATAATGGTATATGACCCATCCCTGGATTCTTCACCAACTTCGCCCAGCTCATTTGCTTTGTACGGGACAGTGTAAAATTGTCTCCGACGAGCTCGTTGTAAAACACCCATGTTGTTTCATTGGACCATTCGCTTGTGTTTTGAAGGGTTGGTGATGGATTTCAATGCCATTGATTCATTTGAGATCAGGAACCCTTGATTGATACATGAGCATGGTGCTTGCAGCCATCTTGTTTACGCTTGGTCATAGAAACATCACTTCTGAAACCCTGGTCACGGACCATAACTGAGGTTGCTCTCAAGAGGGGGTGGTGTAATGACCATGGTTTCATGTCCCGGTGGTAGATTCCTTTTATGATGAGAGTCTGGTGCCACGGGTCTTGGACTGTGAAACTGATCGTCATGATCAGTGGACGGTCAGTCCCGCTTTGTTAAATCTCTCCTTTCGTTTTCTCTTCTTCGGCAAAACTTGGATAGAGGACCCGTAGAAAAATTGATGTAAAGACCTAGGTAGTCGAAGTTGGAGGTACCTTGATGAAGTACTTAGTGGAAAGACCCGGTGGACACCGATCGACCGTGGAAGTTATGAATCCCGTCTAAGAATTGTTGCTTGCATGTTGTACGCTCAAGGCGTAGGAACCTCGTGACGACGTCGAATTCCGATGCTTGACCCCAACTTTTGAAGCTAAGAGACTGATTTATCATATGAGAGAAGAATCACTCAATTTGGAGTTGTAGAGGTCAGCCAACGAAGCGTGCACATTTGTAATTTGTAATCCCGTACAAATTTTTCAGATTTCGTAGACCTGACGGTAAAGGCCGTATCTTTCATCTCGTATGTCCGATTGATGTGAACTTTTGGTATGTTATATCACAGACATAGACGAACATCTTTCGTTGAGGAAGCATTGTCCCATTCCTCACTCATTGGTACGTTTTTGTAAACCAATGGCCTGAAGTGTGTTGTATCTCATTTGCAGAGGTGATGAGAACATCTTGTAGAAGTCTTTGGCTTGTGCCCACCAGTCGTGCAAAATTTGTGAAGACTTTCATGTGAACATATTTTCATGTCTACACATCTTGACACGAATCATTAATGCTTGGAGAAGTCCGCTTCATCGAGCAATGCTTCGAGAATGGTTAGTTGATGAAGACCGATGTTGCACTGAGACTTGTTATTGATCTTTGAGATCACGATTGAATTCTCTTCCAGAAAATTCTTGTTGATGATGAGACCATGAATAGAGTTCCTCCACATATCCTTGTTGATGCCGATAATTGGGTGGAGTTCCTCCACTCGTGAACCTTCACGTTCACGAACTAGTTGTTGGGTTGAGCATCCCTAAGATGTAGGTGTCCCGGGAGTACAACCCGAATTATCCCGATCAGTATGACTTTACCGTGAACCGGCTTCATCAATAAGTCGACGTTGTTGCGGCGCAGATTGTATCGCTAGTCTCCATTAAGGTGTGATCGATGAAGAGAGAGTTCCTTATTTGTGCAAAGTTCGTGATGTAGAGAGATTCCGTTGATAAAGTTTTCATGGAATCGCATCGGGTTGCAATGACTTGCTATGTATTGAATCTTGTCCAATAAGATCAAGTCCCCGAGTGCATGTTGAAGGAATTCGTGCCATTGATGGATGAATGATGTTGCATCCGCTTTCGAAGTCTTGTCATGGAGATAGTGAAGACTCGGCGATTGTAGTTCAGTTTCACTTTGATCGTGTCGGTGGTGAATCAGTGTGTCATCGTCGAGATGTTTGTGCTGAAGCCCGAGGCGCCATTATCGAAGGTGTACTCTTTGATTGGGAGTACAATTTGAAGACTTCTTAGATACTTGAGCGTTGAAGCGTCGTATTATTTAAGCTTCGAATGTCTTAGGCTTGATCGTCTCGGCCCCCGAGTATCTTCTCGGTGATTCAACATTCCTTTCCCTGCGGTAGTGGGATTCAACACTTGTGCATGACATGAGCTTTCTGATTTTGTGGGACATATGGACACTACTGCAAGGCTACGGAGAAACGCCCAAAGTGTTCCTTGCCATGCTTGGACATTATCTCGCAATGAATGTCTCAATGCTCGATTCAGAAATGTCGATTCAACCACTTGGTAAAATATCAAGTGAGATTACCAACTTATAGCATCTTGCAATAGCAGAGATGCTAGCATAATTGAGTCCCCATGCTAGAATAACATGTGAGGAAATAAATGACATAGACATGGGAGGAACGAGACTTGCCTGAGTGCAGGACTTTTTGATGAATGTCTATGCATCTTTTGCAGGTTCTTGTTTCAACCTCGTCAAAGTTCGAAATTCCTCCAAGTGCTCTGATGATGGAACGTCCGCCAAATCTTCTGGATTTCTTCGTTGGAGAGATGTGCAACCAAAGACGCTTTGTCAGTAGTCATCTTCTCGGCATGAATCCACGTCCATCCAAGAATCATGTCGTATCCGGGATCTTCCCTGATTATGTGAAACTTGGTTTCGTCCAGGTTGAGCCAACTTTCATTTTGAGAGTGATGCAACCGCATGCATCTCTGAGCGTTCCTTCATGGTCTCTGATTGAGATAAGAGATGAGTAGCAGCTTAGTTGAGTGATGCCTGCGACTCTGAGGGTTTTCAGTGGAATGTTGTTGATGGCGGTGTCAGCATCGATCAACATTCTTCCAAATTCATTTCCTCTGAGATGGACTGTGGTAAGCAGTCCCCAGTCGTGCATATCCTTGTCTGTGGATGAAGGTTCAAGGAGTATTTTCAGGATGGACAAATGTCTAACACAATGTAATTTGGTGTTGTGAACATGTCCTTCCTTTGTGTCTTAGACAGATAGAGCAATTTCACAGATACGATCGATCAACGATTGAAGTGCTTCTTTGACCGGTTATTAAAAGATTGCAAAAGTTTTGATTAGGAGAGGATTCTTGTGTACTCTTTCAGTCCCCAGTTGAAGCTATTATGGATCAACCTTCTCTTTGAAGATGTGCTTCAAATATTGCAGTTACTTGTTGGATGATCGATCTCCATTTCTTATTCAGTTGGCTCTCTCCTGATGAACGACAATTTGATTGCACCATCTTGAACCAGACTTCCAGTAACTCGATCACTCCTTCATGAGAAGAGAGAAGTTTGAGTCTGTCTGATCATTTACCCGTTCGTTGATGACGGGTCGAGGTTTGTGCATTTTAGGATTGGTTATCTTTTCTTCGCGCCTTCAGAGGAGCCTGGGATGTTTGGAGAAGCGCTCTGACGCCGTGTCTCGGCTTTCCTTTCATTCCTTCCGGCAACAACATTTGTTAAAGGCTGGAGATTGTACTGATTGTTGACTAGGCGTCGGATGCTTTGAGGTTCCTCCACCTTGCAGACTTTGCTCTTTAAAGTAAAGCAGGTACAGTAGTCGCCGATCGTTTGGATGCTTCATGAAGCTCTGAGAAAGTATGGAACCGAAGATTTTTCAGCAAGGCTCTGTAGACTGGGATCATTCCGTTGATGCACAAGTCAACCAGTTGTTGTTCGGTGACATTCGGGTCATGACAATCCAAAGCTTGGACTCTGAACCTCTTCACATAATCGTTTGGATGTTCATTGCTCTTCTAAGATATTTTTCTTAAGTCGGAGAGAGTAATATGCTCTGAGACGAAGAAGTATTTCATGTAGAAGGCATTAACCATTTCTCCCAAACTAGTGATACTCCCAGGTGCAATGTTGTTGTACCAGGTGTATGCTCGGCCTGTCAGAGATTTCGATAATTCTTTTAGACGGATGACATGATTTTGTTCGTGCTCTCCTAGTGCCTCCAAGAATCGAGAAATGTGTTCTCAAGTGTTCCATGTTCCATTGTACAATGTGAATGTTGGGGAGGTGCAGCCTTTCGGGAGAGGAATTCTTTGTGTAGAAGCAGGATACAAAAGTTGATGACGATGAACAGATGATGCTTTGTCTTTTCCTCGATCCTCCATGAAGCGTTCCAGGTCCTCACGAGTGATGAAGCCTGCAGGTTCCTTTGTTGGTGGATTATCTTTTTGTGCACCTCATCATCATCTACTACATGGATCGGAGTGACTTCGGGATCAGCAAATGGAGATGTTTCTTTGGCTTTTCCTTTCTTCTGAGCTTTCTCTGACATCTTGTCAGTGAGAATTTTGAGATAATTGCACAACTCTTTCCATGTGTTAGCCATGTCAATCTGATTCTTGGCAAGAGTTTCTTGCACCTTCATGAGATCACCTATGGTTGGTGGGTTTTATCTAATTTCTTCGGGAGACCGACCGAAGAGAGGATTGTCTCCAATATTGGTTTACGGAGGAGTGGTATCACCAACACCGATGTTGGAAGTAGGAACGGTTTCTGAAGTACCACCGTTGTTGCTAGTGCTAGCATTGTTTGTGTTGGGATTGGTGACTGAACCTGACCTAAGATCAACCATTTGTGAGAGTTGGATATTGCAACCGAGAGATTAATCTCCCACTGTGGTCGCCAATCTGTGGATGGGGAAAAACTGTTTGCTGGTTTTTTTGGAAAGTGAAGATTCGAGCGTGTCGTCGAGACTCCTCGACCCGAGCAAACTTCTCAACCTCACACAGATGCACTGCAAAAGGAGTGCTTAGATTCGAGAGATCAATCTGTAGGACTCCGGCCTAAACCTAGTCAATGGCCGTTCCAGAGTCAATTCGGCCGCAAAGAGGGGAATGGGTTGATTTGTAGGAGGGAAGCTGAGAATTGTGTGGAATCAATGATGATCAAGGATTGTGGATGTGTTGAAGGTTTCTGCAATAATTGGTGAGCTGTTGAGTTCGAATAAGTTCTGATAGATTGATGAATAATTGAAATTAGTTACTCGAGAAATTCTGTGTGGACGATTGCTGATAGCTAGTGATCATTCGTTGTCCTCAATCATAGATTCAGAGACTTATTTATATTGTCAGAGTTGTGAACACCTTGATCCCTGTAAGTGTGACGGTTTCATGAGTGGAAGAGTGGGCAAGTGGAAGATCGTGGTAAAGTCAGTTTCATGTCGTGTGGAGACTTGACGGATCGTGCACCCACTACTTTGCTAACCCCTTCAACCGTTTACACAACTTACGCACATTTCTCGTCGTGGATGAAATCCACGTGCTTTAGGCCGCCAGACCAAAACCCTAGTTGTTATCCCCCAATTTAACGTGATTAATGTCTCACGAATCGTGGAGTCTGCATAACAGACGTGTATTTAGTTTGTCAGTTGTTGACTGATTAGCAAAAGAGTCTAGGTTTTGTTGAATCGAGCATGTTTGACAAATGCTCAGCGATTCATGAATGTTAATGATGCTCGTCTGAGCAAATATTGTAAATTCGACGAGTTGTTGAATATTGATGAGTTACTGAATATATGTGGATTATTCGAGCAACTGAGCAAGTATTGCTCGATTCGACGAAATACTGATAAATTACTGAATATTGATAGTTGGATCAATATTCGAGCAATTGAGCAAATTCGACGAATTACTGAATATCGAGAATTTGACGAGCAATTGAGCAAGTATTGCTCAATTCGACAAAATAATGAATGTTGATGATTTGACGTACAATTGAGCAAGTATTGCTCAATTCGGCAAATTACTGAATGTTGATAACTTGTCGTGCAATTAAGCAAGTATTGCTCAATTCGACAAATTACTTATAAATTACCAAATATTGATAGCTGGATCAATATTTGAGCAACTGAGCAAGTATTGCTCGATTCGACGAAACATTTATTGGTGACGTGACCCAATAAAATATTAAAATATTAGTAAGCTACCAAATATTATATGATTATTTCGTATGTTGGTTCTTTGAATCCATCATAAATTCATTAGTGTTTGAATCGTGCTCAGAGTGATGATTCGTGGAGCATTTATTCAAAACCCTAATTTCATATCATAGTTGATGAATCGCTGAAAATAGGTCATGAGTGATAGAGGGAACGATCACATGGGATGATGAGCATCCATGTGGTTCCCAGTGCTCGAGTGAGCACGCACCAGGGTTCTCAGTTTGACAGTTGGTGAAAGAATGATGATTAAATGCCAGTTTCATCATTTACTGAAATATTGCTGGATTTAGCATTAGGTGATAAAACCTAGAGATGAGAGATAGGGACCGACCAAGAGAGCATGGGACCGACTCTTGGTGATCACGGGACCAGTTTTTGGTCATTTGAAGGATTCCCCAGTTGGTTGGAGAGAGTTTGGGCCTAGTATGATCAATTGAGCAAATTAGGTCAGAATTATGAAAACATGTGGGACCGGCTTTGTGCAAGGCCTAGGAATGACTCTGGTCGGTCATGAAGGCATGCACGCGTTGCCGTGGTGTCCTTGTCTCCATGCTGAGAGTTTCAGTATTTTTTGATGCACGTTCGAGCAACATTGTGAATTTTCAGAAGAGTTTCATCTTGACTGAAATTCTTGATTTTTGTTAGAATGAGCATGTATGCTCAATTGATCAATATTTTGTAAATATTAAAATAAGTGTATTTTAAAATTTAAAATTGCCGTGATAGGCTAGCCAGTCGTGTGACCTGTTGGCTTTTGGTTTTTCAAGATTTGGGCAAAATTTGAGAAGTTATGACGAAATCATGATTTTTGCTCAAACCAAGGAGTTTCATGAATTTAGGAAAATAATAATTATAAAAGACTAGGGATTGCAAGGTGTGGGACCGGCCACGGATAGGGCATGGCCGACCGGCTATGTTGCCCGGTCCCGCACACCTTTCCCTATTTTATAATATTATTTTTCATGAATCCTTGAAGTTATGGAGAAACCTTGGAGTTATGGAGAATCCATGAGTTTTTGTTGAAACAAAGGAGTTTCATGAGATTAGGGAATAATAATTATAAAAGCTAAGGATCGTGAGGTGTGGGACCGACCACGGCTCGGGCATGGCCGGCCGCTAGGTTGCCCTGGTCCCGCACACCTTTCCTTATTTTATAATATTATTTCATGAATCCATGAAGTTATGGAGGATCCATGAGTTTTTGTTGAAACGGAGGAGTTTCATGAGTTTAGGGAATTATAAAAAGCTAGGGATTGTGAGGTGTGGGACCGGCCACGGCTTAGGCATGGCCGGCCGGCTAGGTTGCCCTTGGTCGCGCACACCTTTCCCTATTTTATAATATTATTTCATGAATCCATGAAATTATGGGGAATTCATGAGTTTTGCACAAACAAGGAAAGTTGCTAAATTGAAGGAGTTTTTCATGAGTTCATGAAAATAACAAAATAGGGCAAAATAATGGAAGAGGCATGGGACCGGCCACGGCTAGGGCATGGCCGGCCGGCCGGTGGGCCCGGCCCATGGGCGCCTCTTATTATTTTATTATTATTTGTTGATTTCTCCTATTTTGCGTAGGATTCCTCATCTGTCCATATTTTTGGATGCTCGTTTGTGCATCCGGGTGCTCAGTCGTGCATCATTGTCGAGTACACTTACACCATTTTTGTGGGGCTTACTCAGTGATGATCCGGATGCCCGATTGTTGAGTATTTATTACTAATTCATGAAATTCGGTGGAGAATGATTCATGAAACTGAGTAATAAAAGGGAGTAGTTTTTATTATCAATTCGTAGGATCAGCCGTGGATTCGACCATGAATTCGGAATAATAAAATAGGTATTACCATTCCATGGGATCGTGGATTCGACCACGAATCGGTGTAATAAAGTTATCTATTACCATTCCATGAGATTAGCAGTGAATTCGATCATGAAATTGGAATAATGAGATAATATATTAGTTTATTGCTATTCCGTGAGATCAAGTCGTAGATTCGATCATGGAATTGGAGCAATTGTTATTGCCGTTCCAAGGGATCAGGCCGTGGATTCGTCCATGGAATAGGAGCAATTGTTATTGCCATTCCTTGGGATCAGGCCGTCGATTCGACCATGAAATAAGAGAAATTGTTATTACCATTCCATGAAATCAGGCCGTGGATTCGGCCATGGAATAGGAGCAATTGTTATTGTCATTCCATGGGATCAGGCCGTGGATTCGACCATGGAATAGGAGCAATAATAGATTATTCAGGAATTCATGGTGAATGTCGTGGCGGCGAATTAATCTATTACGTAAAAGATATTAGCCAGTTAAAGCGTCACATCTATTCTAAATGGTGCATAGTCGTGAGTCACACAAAGTTGTTTACGACCAAGGCGTTAGTGCTCTCAATCTACGGAGAACCGCCTGAATCTATACACGGTCTCTCCACATAGTCAGGGAACGGTAAGTTTCACCGACGTCCTGAAGGCGTCCGCCGCCCAACTATTATTCTATGTGGAGGTGGGTCTCTCTCCTGCAGTCAGGGAACAGTGAGTGTCACCGACGTCCTGAAGGCTTTAAGCTCTCAATATACGGAGAACCGCCCAATTATGTTATTCTGCATAGAGGTCATGATGAAATGCCAGGGATCGAATCGCTCAGCTAGTGGGGCTTTTCGAAAACATATTCATCACGGCTTCGTAAAATATGAATCGTTGCATGCCTGAAAGCCGTGTCGAAACATGCATCATGATTTTACGGTTTTTCCCTTTATTGAAAATCCACCATCAACAACTTGTCAGAGTTGCAAAAGTAGTGCTTGATTGCTGAAACAGATGTGCATATGGAAATTATGATTCATTAAACTTAACATCTCTGGAGATTATAATCTTGTTAGTCAGAGGATTGAAGCATCTATAACCCTTGTGAAGATTACTATATCCCAGAAAAATGCATTTGACTGATTTAGGCTGCAACTTGTGATTGTTAAATGATCTCAAATATGGATAACAAGTACAGCCAAATGTCTTCAAGAAATTATAGTCTGGTTGCAGATGAAAAAGACACTCTAATGGAGAAGCATTCTGCAATACTGGTGTTGGTAGCCTATTAATGAGAAAATTGGCAGTTTCAAAAGCATAGGACCAAAAAGACATTGGCAGACCAGCATGAGAAAGTAAAGCTAATCCTGTTTTCACAATATGCCTGTGCTTCCTCTCAGCTTTGCCATTTTGAGCATGAGCATGAGGACAAGAAACTCTATGTCCAATACCACAAGAGTTCAGATAGGTGGATACATTTTTATATTCACCACCCCAGTCTGACTGAATGTATTTAATATGTCTACTGAGTAGATTCTCCACATGAGCTTTAAATTTAATAAATGTTGGCAAAACTTCAGATTTATAAGCTAAAGGATATATCCAAGTGAATCTGCTGTAAGAGTCAATAAATGGAACATAATATTTGTATCCATTGATAGAACATAATGGGGATACCCATACATCAGAGTGAATGAGATCTAAAGGACCAAATATATCATTAGGTGTTCTAGATGGAAATGGTAAACTATGACTCTTAGCTATTTGACAGTCATGACAAACAGTAGTGGATAAATGGTCATGAATAACATTGTCTACAAAAGCTAAGACATGACCAAGTTTGTTGTGCTAGTTGGAAGTAGTTGTAACAGCAGACTGGAAAGCTTGTTTGAGTTGATCAGTAGTAAACTCCAAGTGATAAAGACCATCTTTAACAGGACCATGGAGAAGAACCTTGTGTGTAACCATATCCTTCACAAAGAATTCATTTGGATAGAATTCAAAGAAACAATTATATTCCTTTGTAAATTGATGCACAAAAATTAAATTCTTTGTAATAGAAGGCACATGAAGAACATTTGACAGAACAAAAGTTGTATTGCCAGATGCAAATTTAGAAGTACCAACATGAGTTATGTGCAAACCTGAGCTATTGCCAACTCTCACTTGATCTGTTCCCTGGTATTCAGAATGTAAATTTAAGTTGGACAAGTCAGAGGTTAAGTGATGAGTGGCACCAGAATCTGGAATCCTGCCAGAGTGAGAAGTAGAAGGTGGATCTTCATTATAAACAACAAATGCTTCAGGTTCTGGACAATAATACTCTTCATAATCATCGCCATATCCATCAGTATAATAAGCATTGTAAGCCTGCGCATGGTAATTGTTAGAAGGAGCATATCTGTATCTGCATTCAGTGGCTTCATGATTTGGTTTCTTGCAAATTTGACATTCAAGGCAGTAAGCAGGTTTCATATTAGGAGGATAAAAATTGGAGTTGTAAGTGTTGTTGAAACCTCTACCAGTTCTTCCACCACCATAAGAATTTATACCACCTCTAAAACCTCCTCTATAATTGGATCTGTGAGAACGACCTCCTCTATAACTATTGTTTCCATTGAAGCTTCCTCTAGGAGAATGTGAATTCCAATAGTTTGGTGCAGGATTATAGTAATTAGAGGGATCATATGACTGATTGTAAGATGGAGGAGTAGAGTGATAAGAACCTGAATTTTGATTGCCAAAGGAAGGAGACGAATGATCCTGATGTTGTTGAGTAATGTTTGCAGACGTAGCAGTTAGATCAATAGTCGACTCAGCATTCATTCTCGACTCCTCTGAAAGTAGTAATCCAAGCAACTCAGAAGATGTGATTAGGTTCTCATTCTTAAGTTGTTGTGTGCAGATTGATGTCTTGAAGGAATTTAATTCTGCAGGTAGACCTTGTAGAATATGAAGAACTAGATCTTCATCAAAGATTGAACGATTTATCTGAGCGAGTTGATGAGAAATTGATCTTGCTTTGTTGAAGTAGATTAACATCGAATCAGAACTTTTCTTCAGTGTAATGAGATCAGATTTCAACTGCATCAGTCGTGATTTAGTACTTGCATTGTAATTATGCTCCAATCGAGACCAGACTTCATGAGAAAAGGTGCAATCGACAACCTAAGAGTGAATTTCTTCAGTACAAGCAGTGAATAACCAAGACAAAATGGCTTGATCTTGATTTATCTAGTAAGCATACACAGGATTGCGAACAAAATCATTATCTGGATTTGAATCTTCGAAATTGGGAGCTTCAACAATTTTTGTTCCTTCAGTAGATGTACGCCTATAATACTTTGTTGGACATATAAACGAGCCATCAACAAATTTGAAGAGATCGTAACTTCGAAGTAATGGTACGGTTTGTGATTTCCAGAGATTATAGTTTGTGATTGATAATTTTGAAGGCGGTTTAAAGGTTAAAGGTATATGTTTAGGTGATTCAGCCATTGAAGATTGATGATGAAGAAGAAGAAGATGATTCTGAAGAAATTAGGGTTTAGAAATGGGTGTCTGATACCATATTGAGAGAGGAAATGTCGCTAGACAAACTCTCAATAGATTTCATTGATTTCAATTCATTTTGATTTCTCTTACAAACTCGACCACACACACTGTGTGTTTTATAACAGTTTGAAATTCTGTTACCTGCTATAGATAGTTGCAACGTACACATGACCCGTTACTGTCAGTTACTACACACCAACCATTTCACACGCTTACAAACATTGACAGACCCACACAGACTGAACCACAATGAGCCATAGACTGAACCATTGTCTAACAGAATTGAGGTGGACGATAAGCACCAATTGTCATTGTCAAGTGCTGAGTTGGCAGGATAAACCAAGTAATTTTCAATAGATAAATCAGCCCTAGATCAACTTCTTCGTAAAAAAGAGATGATCAAAACCAGACTCCATGGCGATCATAAAAAGGTCTAAGGGAACGCATTTTTTTAAAAAGGTTTGAAAGATACGAACCAGCACAAGAAAAACGACCAAATCTAGATTTAAGAATTAAAACACAAGTTCAAACTTACAGAAAACCTCCACCAAGCATCCAAGGAAACATCGGGCACTAAAATTCTTAATTTTTGGAAGTATACTAAAAAATGAGTATGTATCTCAATTTATAGGATTAGGTATCAAATGTGAATGGTGGAGATCTATAGTCGTCCATTATATTTGGTGGACATGTGTTGAAATCTCTGGTTATGTGACCGTTGGATGTTCGTGTATAGCAGTCTCAAATATTAGGATACGCTAGTCATTTTTGAAAAAGAAAAAGGTACAGTTGGTAATATTGCGTTCACACGTGTTTCTCAACGTGGCAGTATATGATTTAATCTACTTTGAAATGGCTAGAAATATCCTTTTTCCCCACGTGCCATTCCATATGTGCACCATTTTAACTACTTAACGGCCCAAACGAAATATTAACAGTCCCTAATGGAATAGTTGACAGAGTGGGGCATTTTAACTAATTCCAAAATGGTCGGGTCATTTTGCGGCATTTTACCTATTTTCCCTATTCGAATCGATCAAATATCTATAATATAAAAAAGAAGGGATTTTTGAGTCTTGGACGGTCGGATAACATTTTAAGAGACAAAAATTGCATCCGACCATCCCAATCCCATTCCAACCAAAGACATTTGATGGTCGTGATATTTGTAACCTCTTTCATTATGAACCTAAATTTATTGTTCTTTAATTAATTGATCACCTCATAACTCAAAGTATTAATTAAAATATTAAATGCTAAAAAAAAAGGTTAATGTTTTAAATTATTACAATAAAATTTTAGGGCTTATTAAAACAATTTACCTGACATTTTTATCATATTATTTTTAATCAGTTACAATTGCAACGGAGTTTATAGTTATTTGGATGGTAAATATTTAAGATTTTAATAGTTTGTAGTATTTATTTAAATAATTATGACAAAAAATAATTCCGCCTCATATCGTGCCGTTATGGCACGGGTTATTTCTAGTTCAACCACAATTGATAACTGATGGTGGTAATTTCATATGGTGATAAACTCTTGAACATCTTGTTTTTGGCTACATGGATGAATACAAATGTGTTGATAAACTTTATGTATATCTTTCGTTGTAAAATGTATTGGATTATTGAGCATTCTTGGCAGACCTTCTTAAGAACTCCATCACCAATTTTAAAAAAGCAGATGAGTTTTCTTTAAGCAACTTACCGGTGCATCATACTCTAAAACTTCACCTGTAAAATCATATCAGAAGACAAAACATGAAAAATTATTACAATGTCATATGTAAAACTATGTGATTACTTGTACATTTCCTACCTTCATTGAGAACTAGAACTAAGTCATTGTCAATGACCGTGGGGATTCGATGAGCCACTGTAATGACTGTGCAAATTTTAGTTTCTCGTCTTATTGTCTTCTGAATCAAATTATCTGTTGTTGTGTCAACTGAAGCGGTAGCTTCGTCAAACACTAGAATTCTCCTCTTTTGTAATAATACTCTAGCTAAGCAAACCAATTGTTTCTGACCTAAGCTCCAAATTTCTCCATCTTCAACAACTGCAAATCAATTTTTGAAACTCGGTAAACCACATTATACAATGGGTACACATGATATATTGTCTTTTTTTAGTTTTAGATACATACTAGGTGCATCAAGAAGTCTTTGGTGTTGTTTTACTATTCCTTCGAGATGATATTTTCTTATAACCTGAGATAACAACTAGCTCAGGCAAAACAATGAAAATTGTAGAGAGCATTGATGTTTGTAACTTACCTCCCATAATTCTAAATCAGAATGTTCATTTAGAGGACTTAAGTTGGTTCGGACAGTTCCTCGAAAGAGTGTTGGGTCTTGTGGTATTATACTCAAACTAGACCTCAAATCATGCAAACCCATGCAACTAATATTTTCACCGTTTATTGTTATTGATCCTTCTAAAGGTTCAACCATTCTAAATAAAGATTGAATGAGAGTTGATTTGTCACTACCCGTTCTGCCGACTACTCCAATCTTGTTTCCTCATGGGAATATGCAAGAAACTCCTTTGAGAACCATGGGAAGTGAAATGTTGTATTGTACATTGAGATTATTGATTTTGATAGTTCCTTCTGTTGGCCACTCTGGTTTTGGTTTTCACTCTTCAATCTCCAATGGAGCTTCACTCGTAACGTTTGAGAATTGAAAAATTCTTTCTACCGAAATTATCTTGTTTTCAACGTTGCAGAGGTTCCATATCACCCAAGCTTGTAGTACATTAAGATTCAGACCGTATGTAGCTGTCAATCCTTCCAAGGCTGGAAATGCATTTGGAAAGTAACATTAGCTTTGCAAGTTCAGAACCAGACTGCATTTTATCATTAATTTGTATAGTTTCCTTATAGCGGAAAGTTCAAAAGTTTATTACAGTATATGATTTGTAGAGAGAAACTTGCTTGGGTAAATTGCGTCCTTTGGTAGGTTCACTAAGATAACCAAAACAAGGAAGAATACCACAATGAAAATAAAGTTGATGCGGACGCAAAGCCATTCCCTAGTCGCACAATTATGGAAAGTGAGCCGACAATAATTATCTATCAAGCTAATATTTGTTGCCAGAAACCTATCTTCTCGATTGAAGCAGCGGATGGGCGCTACTCCTGCAATAGACTTAGAGAAATGATGCGGGATAGGAGACGTCCATACCCCAACCATCCTTGCAAGTTCTCTAGCCGCCGAGATGTAGTACGCCTGCACAAATGTTCAAATGAATTAGAACTGCTAGATTCAAAAAAAAAAAAAAATTGCTTACCTGGTACCAGATGGAGATGGCGACAACAACAACAAAGAGAAGGATGACCTGCCAAGGAACCTGATACATGAGGATAATAATTCTCATGAGGTGAATAAGTACAAATACCAATCCGTCCAGCCTATATGGGATTCCCGTGTCCACCGAGCTCTTATCTGTTGAAGACTAGATATGAAAACGACGTTAAGCAAAAGGCTAATTACTTGCAAAAACGTAATTAGAACCTGAATGAATACTTAATTTAAGAGATTTGAAAGCTAAACCTGTTGAGTATCCGACTCGAAGGAGTTGAATCAAAGAATGAAATTTGTGCTCTAAAAACGGAGTTAATCATTTGAAGGAAGAGTCGCTTTGCCGTTTCAATTGATACTGTTGCAAGCAAAAAGGCTATTCCTAAGATGAATATGGAACTCCCGCCAGATAACAAAGTAAACACTCCTACCAGCTTCTCTTTGTTTACTCTCTCTTCCGTCTCAGTTGTAGTAACACTGAGAAAAGAGAGAAACATCATTTTTTCATAACATCACAAAGGTTACGTACACTGTAATAAACATCATTCTTTCAGCTGCCTGTTCCAATGTTGACAAATAGATAACTTGCAGAGACTTAGACTGAACCAGCTCGCGAACAAAATGGAAGTCCAAAGCCAAATGTTTCATTCGGCTGTGAAAAATGAGATTTGAAGCTAGAGATATTGAACTTTTATTATCACAAGCAATAGTTGGTGAAGTTGGCAGAAATATATGTAAATCCATAAGCAGATTGCATAACCAAACAACTTCAGCTGCTGTTGAAGCTAAAGATCTGTATTCAGCTTCAGTGCTGGATCTTGAAATAGTGGCCTGCTTTTTAGCTGACCAGCTAACAGGATTATCTCTAAAGAAAATACAATAACCACTTGTTGATTTTCTATCATCAGGATTGCCTGCCCAGTCTGCATCAGAGTAACCTTGAATAACAGTGAAACCTTTAGTAAAAAGAAGTCCATGATCTAAAGTACCTTTGACAAATCTCAATACTCTCTTGGCAGCTGTGATATGTACAGAAGTTGGTGTCTGCATGAACTGACAGAGTTGATTAACTGCAAAACACAACTCAGGCCTTGTCCAAGTTAAGTATTGAAGAGAGCCAACTATGGATCTATATTCTGTAGGATTTGAAATCATATCTCCATCAGTTGCACTCAGCATCTGTGAACTAGAATAAGGAGTAGAGCATGGTTTGATGCCTACCAAATTTGTCTTTCCTAGTAAGTCAAGAGCATACTTTGTTTGACTTAGAAAAAGACCTTTGCTGTTTCTCTTAACTTCAAGACCCAAAAAATAATGAAGAGCTCCTAAATATTTCACTGGAAACTTGGTGCAAAGATAAGCAATTATAGAATCACAATGAGAAGAATTATTCCTTGTTATGATTATATCATCCACATATACTAAAATAATTGTGAGCTTAGAACCAAGTTTCTGAACAAACAAAGAGGATTCTGCTTGAGAAGGTATAAAATCAATTGCAACTAGAGCATCCATGAGCTTTTTATACCAAGCTCTAGGAGCTTGTTTAAGACCATATAAAGATTTATGTAATCTGCATACATAATCAGGATGTTCCTTATCTTCAAAACCAGGAGGTTGTTTCATGTAAACTTCTTCTTTTAAATCCCCATGAAGAAAAGCATTACTTACATCTAACTGTTTGATATTCCAATTGAAATTAACAGCTAGAGAAAGAACAAGTCTAATGGTGGCAGGTTTGACAACAGGGCTAAAGGTCTCAGTAAAATCAAAACCTTCAACTTGATTATATCCTTTTGCTACTAATCTAGCTTTATGTCTCTTTATAGTACCATATGGTTTGTATTTTATCTTAAAAACCCATTTACATCCTACTACATTTTGAGTAGGATCAGGTGGTACTTTTGACCAAGTGCCAACATCTTGTAAAGTTGTATTCTCGGTCTGCATAGCTTTTAACCAAACTGGGATTTTAGCAGCTTGAGTGTAACATGTAGGAGTAATATGATTAAAGTGAGAGATATGAGAGGCAGATAAAGCATATTTAGTAGAAAGAAATACTTTGGGTTTAAAAGTACCAACCTTTGCCCTTGTAGTCATTTGATGAGTGTTCATGGAAGTATTATTTGAAGTACCAGAAGTATGTGTAGAGATATCATCATAAGTATGTGCAAAAATCTCATTAGAAGTAGATGTTGCTGAAGTAATAGAAGTATCAGTAAGCACAGAAGTATCTGTGATAGTTGTAGAAGCATCTAAAGTAGCAGAGTACTTGGGAAAATCCAAGAGTATGAAAGACTCAGTGGTTTTCTGCTTAGACAATGTCTTATAAGGAAAACTCTCTTCATGAAACACAACATGTCTTGAGACAAACACTTTACCAGTAGATGGATCTAAGCACCTGTAACCCTTGTGTTGTGAACTGTATCCAAGAAAGACACATTGCACACTTCTAGGTTGCAAGTGTAAGGCTTCAGCCAAGGAAAACACAAACATTCAAAAGATTTGAGAAAGAAATAATCTGGTGGTTTGTTGAACAAGGACTGAAATGGAGTTGAAAAAGATAATGATCTAGTTGGTAATCTGTTAATGATATAATTGGCAGTGGATAAAGCATCAAACCAAAACTCAAAAGGTAAACTAGCTTGATATAGAAAAGTTCTTGTAATCTCTAGGAGATGCTTTGTTTTGATTCTGCCACACCATTTTGTTCAGATGTGTGAGGGCAAGTAATCTCATGAGAAATACCACTATTTAGTAACACATTCTTAAGAGCATTGTTAACAAACTCTCTTCCTCCATCAGTTCTTACAATTTTGATGTTCATGTTTAACTGGTTTTCTATATAAGCTTTGAAATGAGTAAAAACATCCTTGAAATCAGACTTGAGAGTTAAAGGATAAATCCAACAAAACTTTGTGTAATCATCAATGATATTAACATAATATCTGAATCCATTTAAAGAAAAAACAGGTGCATGACCCCATACATCCATGTGAAGTAATTGTAAAGGAGATTTTGTTACAGACACAGACATATTGAATGGTTGCTTATTGATGCGTGTCGTAGGTGCAACCAAATTAATATCTTATTTCCACTCAATTAAAATAATATAATGGAAGTCAGGTTCGTTCCCACGAAGAGCAGGGAGATTTAGTTGTCAAAAGTGTCACATTGGGGGGTTTTGTTTTAGATTTAAAAGATAAATAAACAAAGTATGAAAGATTAAGTTGTAAACAATATGAAGAGAGATGATCGAGGAATCCTTCTTCGTAACTAAATATTCATCAAAGTAGTATATTCATCCATTCATCATTAATTATCACCAACCGTAAGATATCAGGTACGCTTAGCTATCTCCAAAATCCCTTAAGCCACTGGACAACAGGTACGCTTAGTTGCCAGAGTCTATTCGTCTGAACCACCTTGAGGTACGCTTACAAGATGTAATTCAGTCGAATGTTTTATGGTCTATGAATTTAGGTTTAATCCTAGTAGTTAGACTCAGTACACTCGGTCTACTTGCTAGTGTTGTGTTTACACGTGATTGCTTTACGGAATCCCTCCGCAAGGTCTCACGTTTTCTACTTGTGTAAGGAATTATTCAACAATTACGGATATCCTAATCCTTACTAGCATTAGATTGAGTTAACAAATATATTCAGTTGGCCACCTAAACAATCTATCAATCAATCATATTAATCCTTAATAATAAACACAAATGATAATCATATGAAGAAATCAAAACAGATTCATATACTAAATCAAATCATATTTAGTACTTAGAATTCATCCTCAATCAAATAATAGATTAGCTAGACATAATGGAGTTTTATCATAAACAAATTAGAGAGAAAGTATAGTTCAAACTACAAACGAAAATAAGCTTGAGCTATGTCTCCCGAAGTCGCCACGAACTCGAGCTATTTGTGCATGAATTAAACTCCTTAAGCTTTTGGAAATTCTTTAAGGACTTTTCTCGAACAGGTTGCAGGCGTGAAAGTGAGGGTGTGGAGATGATTTTGTGTGGTGATTCGAGCCTCTATTTATAGGCTTTTATTCCTCAAATTTCGAATCTGATAATTACAAACATTCCTTAGCCGACTCAAACCCTAAATTGTCTTGAATCCTCACCCTTCATCTTGAAATTCAACGGCAAAAGCATCACTCGGTGGCTGTTTTTCAGCTCTTCAAACCTATCAAAACTTCTCTTCTTCTTGATTCTCGCACAAGTTTCGACTTCCAAGGATTACCCAATCTCTACAACTGCGTACCAATGATTCTAGTTTATCTTCGACAAGGAAATCTTCTCTTAAATCTTCTACAAAGTCCACAACAATCACGCAGCACCGAAGTTCTTTCTCCCCTGTTTTCTTGGCATAAAACAGTTCCAGAGTTACACTTAACTCGATTCCGAACCGGCTCAAACTATATCATCACCGCCGTTGGGAGTAATCAAAACTAACCCCATCACCTAGGAACTCACAATTGAAATCTTCATCCAACTCCGAACTCATGACAGCCACAACGAACCCAACTCCAACGTTCTCTGCCAAAGCACACCTCTTCCAAGGCCAAACCAACTCGAGTTATCGCCGCGACCATCTTCACCATTACTGGAATGAACCACCACTCGAGAAACAACCAAACTCAGTCACCACCAATCTTCATATCCCATGAAACTCTCCTCCATCCATCGAGCTTCTTCCCGAGTCTTCTCAATATAACTCCATCTCGTCAGCCAACCACTAAATCATCACCACAGACCACCAGCCCGTAAGTCTATCTTCTCAGGGAACTCACCCTCTATTACTCGCTGTTATTGCTCATCACTTGCTTTTAAATCACAGCACCGAGCTCGAATTCTTCCATTGACATCCAACTTCATTAATGGCAGCAAACCTCTTTATTCTCTGCTAATCTCGGGCTGAACTCCTAACTAAATCGCCCATCGACGTCCATCACACCGCCATCTCTTCCCTGTCTTCCACAAAGCAAAGATCTCGCATTCACTGCCAATCTCGACACCATCATCATGATACTTCTCAAACCCATTACCCTTCATCGCCATTACCAAGTCCATCTCGATCTCTGCTATTTCTTTTCTGCCATGCACGATCAACAATAGCAACAGCTCAACTTCTCTGCAGCTATCATCTCCATCCTACGGGCTTCCATGGTCTGCAGCTCCATCAATACTCCCGTGATCATCATCAGCAATTCGAGTCTCGAGATATCCATGTTGAAGTCTCGGTCGTGAAGAAGAAGAAATACGCGCATGTGTTTGATTTGAAGATGGCAGCCCAGTACATCCAAATACTGTCTTTAACACCATTTGAATTTGAGCTTCCCCCTTTGATCACTGGACTGTGCTTAGCATTTCCCTTGAAAAATGATATCCCCTTAACAAAATGGATGCCCCTTAACGAACGATGGGGTGGCAATAGCATTTACCACTAAAATGACCATCTTGCCCTTTTCTTTCCGATTCTCATTTTGCTCATAACTTCTTCATACGAGCTCAGAATGACTCTGTTCTTTCGCCGTTGGCTTCATATTTTCGTCCTCTTCAAGATGAAAAGTAGAAATCTTGTACTTGAACGAGTTCCACTTGGTCTTTGGCCCTTCTCCACTTGTAGCTAGCTTCTTTTATTGCACATAAGTGCCGATTCTCTTCTTTTGGATGATTCACCTAATAAAACACAAATATTGAAAAACAAACATAATATACAATAATTCGCAAGAATATAAGCAATTACTAGCATGGATTCAATACTAAATATATGCAAAATATGCACTTAACACTTATGACTTCTACAAACTTGACATTCAGTACAAGTAAGATTCTTGTCTGAGATATTAAGAGTCCTAGCTAGCCTACTTGGAGATTGAAAAATATGGGTGAGCTAATCTTCTGTGCCATATTGTTGAAGTAGCTTTATTACATGAAAAAGCTGTTGAAGGAGTTGAAGAAGTAATGTTTCCTTGTAATGGATATAGACCATTCCTACTGGGACCTTGAAAAGAGTCTCATCCTTTTTCATATCCTTAACAGTAAAATCATTGGAGGTGAAAGTTAGGGAGCAATTGTTGTCTCTAGTAAACTTATGGACTGAAATTAAGTTCTGTGAAGCTAAGGGAACATGAAGAATTTCTTTGAGAGTAAAGCTAGTATTAGGTACTTGTACTAAAGAAGAGCCAGTTTTATGGATTTGCATACCTTCACCATTAGCAGTAGTAACTGATTCACAGCCTCCATAGGTAGATGTAGAAGCAATATTAGCAGCATCAGCAGTCAAATGATGTGTTGCCCCTGAATCTACATACCAAGGATTTTGACCCATAAAATTTGCAGAAGCAAGCATAGCTTGAAGATTTCTTGGAGGATTTCTCCCTTGATATGAGAAATTCATTCTATTCCAACATTCATCAGCAGCATGACCATATTTGTGACAGATTTGACAGGTTGGTCTTTCACCAGAAGAAATATTAATAGAGCCAAAAGAAGCAGGTCTTGGAACAGAAGTAGGATAAGAAGCATTTGTTGTTGTTGGAGAGGGTAGAATACCAGCACCTCTACCAAAACTTCTACCAGAAAAAGAAGTACGACCTCCCCTGTGAAAACCTCTAAAATTCCCTCTACCATTGTTATTACCAAAAGCATAAAATGCTCTATTAGTTGATTCAAGAGAAGAACTCGCAATTTTACTGTTAATTACCATCTTTTCACTAAGCAACAAATTGTGTAATTCAAGACTAGACACAGGTGGAGTTCTCATTCTTACAGATGTAACAAAGGAACTATAATCAGCATTCAAACCGCCTAAAGTAACCACTACAATTTCATCATCAGATATGACAGATCATGTAGCAGCTAATTGATCAGTAATAGTCTTGATCTCACTTGTGTAGGAAGCAATAGAATAATTGCCTTTCTTGATATTCATAAGCTTTATTCATAATTGTATAGAATGAGTAGAAGAAATTCGAGCAAAACGATCAGATATACCTTTCCAAAGCTCATATGAAGATGTAGCAGTAGCAAAATAAGAGATAACAGTATCAGAAATAGCAGATGTAATCCACATCATAATCGTAGCATCTTCATCCATCCAATATGTATACAAAGGGTTTTCCACTCCATTATTTGCATTGGTGCGAGTTGTATATTGCGGTGGACATTCAGAAGAACTATCAAGATATTTCATTAGCTTGAATTTACGAATCACAGGTAACATCAAAGCTTTCCATATAAGAAAGTTATCATATTTCATTTTTAACTGAACAATACTAGTTAGCTGATTAAAAGGAACTTTAGAAATCAAATGAGCTGTGGGATTTTCCATTGATAAGATCAAAAAAATTCAAGAAAAGGCTCAAGAAGATAACAGATTGATATTTGTAGAAGAGAATAGATCTGAAGATGATAAAGATGAAAACAGAAAAGAATTGAATGTTGTGATGTAAAGAAACTAGAATTTTGTGATGAAGATGAAGATAGAATGTGAAGAAGAAGAAGAAGAAGATCAGAATCGAGCAGAAGTGTGGGAGATTAGATCGGTTTGGTGTCTGATACCATAGTAACACTAAGAAAAGAGAGAAACTTCATTCTTTCATAACATCACAAAGGTTACGTACACTGTAATAAATATAGATGAAAGTCTGACAAGAAACACTGTCAGCCACACACATGTGGAAATCTAAACCATAGAAAATAGTAAAGACAGCTATTAGTGAGCTGTAATAACAAAACAGTAAAGGCTAAATACACTTTTTACTAAGTTGCCCATGATATCCAATAATTTCTACCCATCTGTAATCCCTGGAAAAGAACTTGACAGATAAGTATCACTGGTATAAAAGCTTATTTATACGCTGATGTTAGAAAGCTCGAGTACACCCCCAATTTCACTCTGTCGGTTTCTGTTTCTTATGCATCAATAAGTTTTCCACAGTTGTTGGAACTGTCACATTTTTCTTCTGTCACCCAAGTTTCATCCATCTTACGGGGTTTATGCACTTCAATATTACAGTCTCGTGGTGTCATCACTTTGCTTAATGATTTCCTATGTGTTGTTGTTTGTCTAACTAATTCACCATTAGGGTCAGCTACCAAATCTTCGTATTTCCCACACTGAACAGCTTTTCCATCTTCTATCACCTGATATTTTGAGTTGCACGAAGAGATATCAAGAAAAGGTTAGTGTAAGAGCACATAGATAGATATTCATCCATTTTAGTGTCCGCTGAAATTTAACTTGGTCGCAGTCCTAATAAAATACAATGTTGAGTGCTAACCAGAACGAGATCAGAAGTAATAACATTTGATATCTATATTTTTCTGAGTAAAATGATTCACAATTTCAACAACATTCATTTGAGTTCTTACAGGAGAATTTATACTCAGAATCAAACCTGTACAGACACCTACAACTCATGCCTCACTGTCATTCATGTGTGACTCACACGGTTACATAATATCACTCACATGAATAGCATGACAGACCTTGGATCAACTGTGATTGTTGATCCCTACTATGTTGTACTAGATACTACTCTTATCATGGCACACACTCAGACACAATACAGTTTACTATGCTATTACCCTCCCTCAATCTCTAGTGGTCTTGAAAAAGAACACTTGAGATTGTACTCTTAACATGACACACACTCAGACACATTACAATTCATTGTAAGAGAGGAAATAAAAGGCAAAATAGAGGCTGTAGTAGGCATAGCAGAGTAGCAGTAGAAGTACCAGTAAAGAAACTCAATCCAGTAGTTGTTGCAGGTGCAGGTCTTGACGCAAATAGAAGTAATCTGAGAAGGCACTATTAAAATGATTGGAGATACCGAAGTAGAAGAAATAACAACCTGAAAATACACTTGCAGATCCCAATCAAGTAGCTGGTGAAGTCTCAAATTTGTTGCAGAAGGAGAATAAACCACCAACAATGAAGAAACCATAGAGACTAACAATGCACCACCAAGAATCTGCACTAGAGCTTGTGAACCATAAGTATACTGGAAAGACAATGATGTTGAGCAGCAGTATCCAGATGAAACAGCAGCAGTTGAAAACATTAGTTGGTGGAGAGAGTATCATAGAAGCATATGGTACAAGCAACAGATGGGAAAGAAGATGGTACTACTGCAATGAATAACCAAGTTGTTGCAGAACTCGAATCAACAACAGTGCTTGCATTAATGTATTGAACTTTAATCTGCACTACACTCTAGAACACTATAGGATAGCTAGTTGCATCAATTTAAACACATAGAAAAGTAGCAAGTGGCAGCAGCTGATGGTGTATACTCTAGAACTACAACAAACCAACACAAATAACGAGCAAATTCAAGAACTGAACCGTGATATCTATACTGGCAGCAGCTGCTGGAGTTGTTGATGGAAAAACAGTGACAATGATTAATCACTATGAAGCCAAAAGTAATAAGAAAAGGAATCACTTATCTGATAGCTGGAGCTTCTGCAACGAAGCTTGGGTTTATGCACTGTATGACACATTTGAAGATAGATACTGCAGATTTGATGCAAAATAGTCTCACACACACACTGTACCAGCATCATTGTACATTACATCTATGACAAATATATCCCACACTTCCAATGACTCACTCGCAATAGTATGATTAGTCAGTAAAGACCATAAATAACTGAGTTGGAGATGTTGCAGAAGTTGAAGCCTTGTCGCAGAAAGTTAACAAATGTAACATAAGCATCAGATAGCATCTGAAGTAGATGTGCCAGCATGGAATGAAGGAAGCACCAGTATCAACTCAATTGTTCTACAAATACTGAATTCTAACAATTAGAAGCTCTCTGTCATAGTTTCTTAAGCCAACTTGCAAAACTTTACTGAGTAGTATTAGCCGATGGAATTTAAGACTACTATAGTTGATCCCTCTGAACTGTATCAACTACAGTAGTTGATCCCAACTGTAACATAATTCTAGAACACAAATTGCAGAAGTAGTTGTAGATGAATAAGAAGTAACACTTGCAGGAAGCTCTTATTGGAAACTCACAATCCAACTTATTGGAAACTCTTATTGTAGTGCACATGAAGTACTATTATTATGCAAGAAAATAAAGAAGTAACAATGCAGCAACATCCACTGCACACTTTTTATTTAGATACAACACATAACAAGCTATAGTAATCACTCATGGCAAATAGATTTAGGAGGCAGAGTTTGAAAATGAGAAATACTCACTAACTGCATCCAATAGAACGATGCTTCATGCCTTGAACCACAGCTTGGAGACGTGCAAACACAAGACCAATCCATTAGCACCAGAAACACCTCATGCTTGTCTTAGAACCAACCAAATCTGAAGAAAATGAATCACCCTAGTCTCATTAGAGGCACCAGATCCACTGCAGATTTTTCGTTGATTCAAAACAACAACAAGGAAAACAACGAATCGAGAGCTAAATTCAAGAAGATGACAAATATTGAGTGAAAATTCTTCACACGCCATCAAAACAAGAATATTACCCAAACAATATCATCAGAAGAATCATAGATGATGAAGAACACAAAGATTACCAAAATTGCTGATAACAAAAAACATCAAATTGAACAACACAGATGATAAACATCTGGCTAAACAATGCTGAGATGCTCAGTCTTACATGTGAAATCAACGCCGATGACACTGCATCAAGGCGGAATCAACACCGATGACAAAACATCTGGTGGAATCAATGCTAAATTCGTAACACCAGTCTTACATGTAGAGTAGATTCAAAGCTGAGATACTCGATCGACATGAAGGCGATCTAAATAGATCTGTAGAAATTGAGATTAAATCTTAAAGTGAAACAAAATCGAAAACGAATTCGAAATCTGAAGACAAATTCAGTAAGAACAGTAACGGAAATTGGTGTTGATGTAGATCGGAATGCAGAAATCAAACGATCAGAAAGCGGCAACGAAAGATGACGACCAAGAAACAGGTTGGAGCAGATCAGGATCGATGATGAAATGAAAAATCATCCTACCCTATCTGATACCATAATAACATTTGATATCTACATTTTTCTGAGTAAAATGATTCACAATTTCAACAACATTCATTTGAGTTCTTACAGGAGAATTTATACTCAAACTCAAACCTGTACATACACCTACAACTCATGCCTCACTGTCATTCACGTGTGACTCACACGGTTACATAATATCACTCACATGAATAGCATGACAGACCTTGGATCAACTGTGATTGTTGATCCCTACTATGTTGTACTAGATACTACTCTTATCATGACACACACTCAGACACAATACAGTTTACTGTGCTATTAAGAAGCATTTAAGAACTCTAACTGATGAGTAACATAAATTGTCGTATTTTGTCGCAAGAGTCGTGTTATGCATTCCTACACATTTGAATAAACTAAATTTGATTCCCAACATTGAAATCAAAATCATAGAGATAAACTGTAAACAATGTACCTTGAATAGATGTGGTCCTGTGTGCGCGTCCGCGACATTAAAGGGGTCATCAAAACAAACATCAGAATCGCTATATATGGCTCGTGCAAGTTGAATTCTCTGCTTATGTCCTCCACTCAAATTCATTCCTCTCTCACTAATAACAGTTAAATCCCCGTTATTCCACATTTCAACATCCATCGAAGACATCTTTATAGAAAACTTTGTCCATTTGTTTACCAAATAACACATTATCTTGAACTGTACCTGTCTGAATCCAGGCACTTTGGGGAACATAAGTCTTTGAGCCGTAAACCTTAATTCTCGATCCAGTAATCCTTGGAATCTCACCAAGTACACTACAAAGTATGCTGGATTTCCCTGATCCAACAGACCCACATATGGCCCCCTTATCACCTCTCTTGATTTCTAACCTCTTGGTAATTTGGATACTTGGAAGTTTTAAGTGCAGATTTATAGTTTCCCATGTATACTCACCTGTTTCGATCTGTATAGCAATATCGGGTACTTCTGGAGCGTAATTTGGTATCAACTTCTTTTGATCATTGTCTGCAATGAACTTTTTTATTCGGTCTATTGATACCTTTGTTTGAGCAATCATGGAAATGAGCTCAGGGAGATTATATATCGTTCTTGTAGAATTCTAAAAGCTGCTAAAGCTGAGAGAACTATGGCAGATGTTAGTGGTGTTTTAACTGCGATGCAGACCCCGAAAGTTGTGAGCGAAACCAACGTAGGTGAAGTCCAAAAGAGAAATGCGACAAGTGCACATTGAAAAGACGAGGGTACCCAAATATACCTCAATCTAAAAAATTTCCACCTATAAGTCCTTTCTCCGAAAGTGATTGTCTATGGACTGAGTCGAGACAATACAACTAATCGGTTCACACTTCGTGTGATCTTCTATGGATACGAGATCGAGACAATACAACAACGAAGTATGTTTACTTGATAAAAGGTTCGGACTTAATCAAACACAATAGGATTACTATCAAGTAAATAGGAATTAACGTTTGTGTATTTTACTTCTAATTATAATAAAAACAATTATAATTGCGGAAATAGAAAAGTAAAAGACACAACAAGATTTTGTTAATGAGGAAACCGCAAATGCGAAAAACCCTGGACCTTGTCCAATTGAATACTCTCGAATTAAGCCGCTATACAAAATCAAACCAACTTCGTATAGATGAGACCAAGCAACTAAACCTATAGTTCACCTAGTTCCGTTTGTATTCCCACGCCTCCAACTCGTAATAAGTCACGTACTTGGAACAATTCCTTTGGTTCGTATTCCAAACAGTAAAGGAACAACAAATATGTTTGGTAACAACTCTTTTCAACCAAGTGATGTGAGTTCGACAAAAGGCTCTTCCGTTTATCCCAATAAACTCCTTTGTCGGGTCCTTAGATCTATCTAATAACAACTACCAAAGTAATTGTCAAGATTCTGCAATCAATACTTTGAATCACAAAGAATTGTATTGATGAAGATTTACTCAACTAATCAATCCAATCTACCATAAGGATAAACCGATTATAGTTGGATCCTCTTTAACCGAAACAAGTATTGTGCACACCAAAGATTATGAACCCAACTCAGAAATCTTCAAAGTCTTCTTTGTCTTTAAATCTTCTTAGATCTTCAATAAACACCTGCACACAATCAACTTGAATCTCTTGTGATCAATCACGCACGAACGGAGAGTCCATTAACAATGGATTATCACAAGACGTATTTAGATCTACAAACAGTCTAAAGATCCCCGTCGAAACTTTGATCTAGTTTGAGTGAATCTTATATCAGAAGAGAAGATTCTCAAGCATAAACAAACTAGGTGCAATCAAAGTTCAACAATCGTTAGTCAATCAAATAAATCGAAAACTAACAATAAACCGCAATTATCTAGTTTCCCACCAACGGTACTAATAGAGCTTCTCAATCCCAAATAAGTCTTTAAACTGCGCGGCCGTAAGAGATTTCGCCTAATTAGGTTACTTTCCTCTCCGAATAGGCGGCTCCACCAGTAACAACACAACTAGGTAGTTTTTCTGGCTCTGAGGATTAGTTTGCTAGAAATACAAACTTTGATATTTATATACTAAGGAAGTTTGGACACCAAGGAATTTCCAAAACCGATAATATTCTCAAGATATGCAATATATTCCAAATTCGGTTTCCATAATTCCTGGAAATGCTTTGTCCAAACATTGACGGAAAATCTCTTAGAAAATCTCCAACTAGTAAATGCACATTACTAATTTTCATTTTCCAAAAATAAAATTTAAAACCTTAATTAAAAGATTCTCAACTTATTTTTCGATCCGGGATTTTTTCCTTTAGCTATTGAGGAATATCTTTGAACAATAAAAGATAAGCGTTGCTGCACATGTTCAAAGTATGTCGACATCTTAACTTAGTAAATCATCTTTCATATTTACTATCTTGGAATCGATTTGCCACACTTCCACTGGAAATGCTTTGTCCAAACATTGACCGAAAATCTCTTAGAAAATCTCCAACTAGTAAATGCACATTACTAATTTTCATTTTCCAAAAATAAAATTAAAAACCTTAATTAAAATATTCTCAACTTATTTTTCGATCCGAGATTTTTTCCTTTAGCTATTAAGGAATATCTTTGAACAATAAAAGATAAGCGTTGCTGCACATGTTCAAAGTATGTCGACATCTTAACTTAGTAAATCATCTTTCATAGTATGATCCAAATATCGCACAACAGTAAGAGTTTGCGAAAATATAGCTTATCTTGCGAAATGCAACAAGAGCCTGCGAGCATGTGACAATATGAGCTGTCATCCACTATGTAAACACTTATATAAAGAGAAACGCAGGAGAGAGAAAAGGGAGGATAGACAATTTTGTAAACTAGAGAGATACATTTTTGTAGGGAGAGAGAGTTTATTTTCTTTATCATCTTCTTCCCCAAAAACTAGATCTAGAGAGCTCCAAATAATCATTAATGGAGATTCGAAATGTAATACTTATGTAAATTCAAAAATCATAGTGAAGAACCATGGATGTAGATCACATTGATCGAACCATGTAAAAAATCCTTGTGTCTATCTTTACAATTTTAGCACTTTAATCTTTATTTGGATTATGAAATAGGTTTAGATCTAGAAAATATTACATGGGGTGTGTTGTGGGATTTCCTGCAACTACATTTTGGCGCTAGAAACAGGAAGGAGTAAAGGATTTATCCTTCCTGTAGTTTGTTGGTTCAAGAAGTTTCCATGAAGATTAACTATTTTTCATATTTTTCTAGATCTACAAAGTTTAGGTTCAAAAATGGAAATTTCATGGAAGAAATCACACTTTCAGGGAGTAAACGTCATCAACCATTCAAAGACATGAAAAGAGTAAGAGAAAAAATTAGTTGCTGTGGTGAAATTCAGGGAAGAAAACTAAAGTTTCAATAGAAGATTTCCCTGTTCAGGAGAAAAAGCAAGAGGCAAATTGTTGAAGGAAATAAAGGAAGGCGAAGAGAAGATAAGAGGCAGACTCTGCAATTTCTATCACAAACAGAAATTCGCACAGATGGTTCAAGGCTGAGCGAACAACAAATAAGTCACGGGTTCGAATTCGCACACATACATATTTTTCATTTTCTTCTCCAAGGGAGAATAAACGAATAAGGAAAAAAGTTAAGCGTAAATTTCGTAGAGAGGTTCTTGAACAGTTGGTCCAGAGAGCAGTATGTGCGTTCGTGGTCGCAAGTTCGAATTTGCCTGCGAGCATAGTTTTCTTCTTTTTACAGAGGGCAAAAAAATGAATAATTTCGCAATATTGTTTCATTATTTCACAAACAAGAGGCAGCACAGTTGGTCATATGCGAAGTTAATGAGTTCATGGTCGCGTGTTCAAATCCCAACGAACGTGTATTTTTCGCATGGATATTTCGCACAGAATAAAGTAGATGATTATTTCGCACATATATTTCGCAAACAGGAGCCAGCAAAGTTGGTCAGAGGTGAAGATAATGAGCTTGAGGACGCAGGTTCAATTCCCACCTCCCGCGAATTTTTCGCATCTTTTTTTTGGACTACCAGAGGAAGATAAGTTTTAACAAGTGTGCGATAATTTCGCATAGAAGAAGCTTGCACAGTTGGTCAGGAGGCATAAATGCAAGAAGCAGGTCGCGGGATCACTTCTTGCGGTTTATTTTTGTTATGCGAAATTTATACAAAGTTGGTCCATAATTATTTCGCATAGAAGAGAGTTTCGCAGAGATATTTCACAAGAGAGGATTAATACAGATGGTATGGTGTGAGAATATGCAAGAGGCAGGTCAATAGTTCAAATCTCATTTCTCACACTTCTTTTTGCTGCGAGATAATTATATTTTGTGCGACGTTTATACATTTCAAGGATGCTAGTTTCGCAAGAAAACCATATACTTCAAGCGAGACGACAGCAACAACAAATCACATGAAAGCTAAGTACCACTTCCTTGAACATTTTATTTTACTTACGACAAATAAAAAGATTTTTGATTAGATTTACAAAGAGCGATACAATCGCAAGATTTCAAAGATTTAAAATAATAATAAAAAAAAAAATGCGAAACTGGAATATTTGCTTTCAAAAATTTCAAAAAGCGATACAAAGATTTAAAGATGTCTATTGAACAATTACAAAGATTCAAAAAGATTACAAAGATTTCAAAAGGGAATACAATCTCATATAGATCAATTTATATATTTCTCTTGAATATTTGCTTTATTTCAAATGATATGAAGATTTCGCCGAAAGTAAGGCATCATATATTTGTGAAAAGAATGAAAGAATGAATGAAAGAATTAAGACATGCGATAATTTCACAGAGATTATGATTCTTTACAAAAGAATAGAAACATGTGACAAATTCGCAGAGATTATGATTCTTTATGAAAGAATAGAGACGTGCGATAACTTCGCATAGATAGAGGCAAACCTTCTATGCCGTACACCCTAGTTCGCGAATAAAATTTCGTAAGAGGCAAATGTAAGACCTAAAGTGCGTCATAGAAGGGGGTACCTATTGCATGGCTCAGGGAAAGGTTACACCACTCCCGGAACCTGGGTCATGGAGATTTGGGGTCAGTAAAGCCCATCCAGGAGAGGTACCTAAGATTTTCAACCTAAACTTATGATCTGGGTTGGACGACTAAGCGTCTCTCCTAAGGAGTGCAGAACTCGATCAAGGCGCCGAGGTACACGGTTGAGTCAAGAGTGCGGGGAGCGTTGGAGCTTCTTTACCACTCTTGACAAGTCTTGGCTATGATGCACTCAGCCCGAAGAAAACCCCACTTAGGGTGCGGTCTCGTAACCATGAGCCATATCGGCGAAGGGATAAGAGGCCGCGAAAACAACTGGTTGTTTTTAAGACCGGATGGGAGGAGCCAACCTTGTATGGTAGAGGTACGCCTCCTTGAAGGGGCAACCAGGGGGATGATAAGGGCAGCACACTCCATTAGGGAGCTAATAAGTGCAAAAGACGTAAATGTCATGAGGCTTTTTACTCACGGGAGTATTAAGCCTTGTCATATTTGTGCAATGACCCTGAAGAGGCAATAATACTAGAGAAAAGATAAGACGAGATCAATGGGTCGGTGCACGAAAGTGTAAAGACGTCCTGCGATTTCGTCGTAAGACGACAATGTCACGGGGCTTTATGTTCGCAAGAATATTTAGGCCTGTCATATTGTCGCATGAAAAACATCCTGCAGAGGCAATAATACTAGATAAATGATAAGACAAGATCAATGGGTCATTACATGAAAGTGTAAAGACGGCCTGCGATTTTGTCGCAAAGACAAGGGGTGGCAAAATAAGACCTTTAACTAGGAAGGCAAAGTAAGACCACATAAGAAAGTAAGCAAATAAGCTTGCGAAAATTATTATATGACAGCAAGTAAGCTTGCGAACGTGTACAAAGAAATGAAACTGAGGCAATGATCATATTATGCGATACTAATAGTGCAGGAATAAGGAAAGATGAAAGATGAAGCACAAGTAAGAACGTGGGAGAAACAATAAATACGTGAAGAGGCATGCATATACTAAATACAAATCCAGAGAAATGAAGAATGGAAGCGATTTAAATCTACATCAATTTTAACGCGGAAGAATGAGCTAAGTAACACAAACATTAGCTATACATTGCAATAGATAAGCATTCTCATCATATAAGCATCACACTCGCATCATGAAAGCATCTCATAAGCATTTCATGGCATACACATCGCATACACATTTCATAACATAATCATCACATAAACATTATACTTGCACAAGTATTTTACAAAACTTTACGGAATAATATTGCATGAAAAAAGCTGAGACAGGATTTCGCAGGATTATTTCGCAGAATGTGATTATTTTGCAGGATGTGATTATTTCGCTCAATTATTATTTCGCATGATTATAAGCAACTTGAAAAGATTATACAATTATTTCGCACAAAACATGAGACAGAGGCAAGATAAGAATGAAGAAACAACTCGCTCATTCAACATTTTCTCAAGGATTCTACCCTCATAGATAAAGAACAGAGGCAACTATGGATTACCAAGAAAACATTTTGTATTCTTTATCTTCTCGGCAAGAATCATTTTCAAAAAAGACGTTCACTAATGGATAACAAGAATCTTCGCCAATAAGGGAGTAATAATTTCACATGATTGATTCGTAATACTTCTTATATTTTGAGGATTAAGTACTTCTTATACTTCTTCAAGGATACTTCATACTTCGCATACTTCTCAAAGCTTCTTATAAAATGATTCGCATACTTCAAGTGATGATACTTCTAATTACTTCTCAAAGCTTCTGAATTTCGCAAAAGAATAGAGGCAAGTACGTACTTTTCAAGTCCAATATTCTTTCGCTCGTTCCTCCAACAACTACAACAAAGTGGATTTTTCCTTAAAGATCGCTCTTCAAGCAATATTCAAGGAAAAAGAGGCAACATGTATGATCCAAATATCGCACAATAGTAAGAGTTTGCGAAAATATAGCTTATCTTGCTAAATGCAACAAGAGCCTGCGAGCATGTGACAATATGAGCTGTCATCCACTATGTAAACACCTATATAAAGAGAAAGGCAGGAGAGAGAAAAAGGAGGATAGACAATTTTGTAAACTAGAGAGATACATTTTTGTAGGGAGAGAGAGTTTATTTTCTTTATCATCTTCTTCCCCAAAAACTAGATCTAGAGAGCTCCAAATACTCATTAATGGAGATTCTAAATGTAATACTTATGTATTCAACAATCATAGTGAAGAACCATGGATGTAGATCACATTGATCGAACCATGTAAAAAATCCTCATGTCTATCTTTATAATTTTAGCACTTTAATCTTTATTTGGATTATGAAATAGGTTTAGATCTAGAAAATATTACATGGGGTGTGTTGTGGGATTTCCTGCAACTACAATCATATTAACTATCTTGGAATTGATTTGCCACACTTCCAAACAAGTTTAGAATTGGTTTATCTGACTTCCAAGAACTATGTGATTGATCAAGAACACTCAATCACCAAACATGGGTTTCACGGTCTACCAAAACAAGTTTCGGTTCTACCTCCATGTGGGTACTGGATTTAGTCACACTAGCTTTCCAAAAATTGGGGTTGACTAGGTACTAGGATCGATTCCCACATATATATGGTATCTAACTTGTATTTGTTGCACATGTCCATAGGATTGGTTCCCAATGTCTAAAAACGTGTTGCACATGTTCATAGGATCGGTTCCCAATATTTAGAAACGTGTTGCACCTATTACAAGGATCGATTCCCCTCTTTTGATCGGTTGCACCTCCTACTAGGATCGATTCCCCTTTGCCTGGAGTTGGTCATACCAATAACAGTAAATCGATCATACCATCTCAAGTGATTACTTAAGATCGGCTTCACTAATAAAAGTCATACCAATACAAAAGTCAGGCCTTGTGAATAGTTTACCAAGAACATAAGCATGTCATGAGCGGTTATACTAATCACAAATATTGGTAGTTCAAAAGATATGCAATGAATAACAATACCAATAAGCCTAGCGATTTCCCTTTCGATTCACAAAACAAGTTCATGAATTTACTTCCTTTAAACGAATGTAAAACATTGTTTCCTAGGATGAAATCTTCACCTCACACCCTTACATAATCACAATAGAATTCAAACGATTATGTCGATGTCTTATATACAAAGTTCAAAAGATAAGCATTATACTTCGTATTGTATTCCTTAATACTACGTCTAACTAGAGTGTATCATTCATGCTTCGCAGTTATGTTTTCAATATGCACGACTTGAAAGATACGTTAGGGAATGAAACAGTTCAAGTCAAATATCAGTAACCTCAAGTGGAAGGATGATATTGTCGTTGTAGCTCCTTACTTCTTCACTTCTTCAAGCTTCATAATACTTGTAATGTCTCATATCCTAATACTTTCAAGCTAACCTATACGAAGTTGACTCTAGTATATAATCAAACGACTCTTTAAATGAGTTTTGGTTCACTAAAACATGACAACCAAACTTGACATACCAACTCTTGGTGGGTTCAACTGAGCTATGCTCTAACACACATACATACAAGTATCCTTTTAAACAACTTTTCTCTATTTCCCTGAGGCTGATGATATTCTTCAAGAAGGCGGTGTCCCATGAATGCAGGTTCAAAACTCGCATGCTCTTCAGTGTCTCTGATGTACCTTTTATTCTCGAGTCTTTAGCTTCCGTCATTTTATAATGGAGCCGTTGTTGCAAATTGGCTAACCGAGTGTTGCTGACCATCACCACAGTAGTGACTAAATGGGATGTCGTCGAAGGAGCTCCACCAAGATTTTTCAACAAGATACCCAAAGCTAGAGAGACCTGCAGTGGAAGCAACCAAATTCCATGAACATACCAGAAGAAGTCTCCAATTTTCTCGATATCCACATTGATGAGATTTACAATGTTTCCATCATTCAGACCATAGTTTTGAATGCAAAGACATTTCTTGTATATTAAGACCGTTAGAGCTGCGCGGACACCAATCCGGTTAGCACCAAAATACCATTGCGCTGTGATAGAGAATCTAATGTATTTACTAGGAGGAAGAATAGTGCAAGAATAAGACCATAGTGACAGCTTGAATCATCATGGTTTCTCGACAAGAAGTTGACAAAATGTGTTATAAGTAAGTGAAGAAGCGGGGGTCTAACAACCACACCCAATATTTCGCTTAGAAATCTCTATGGACTAACTCCAATATAATTCTGAGAGCACCAACTAATAAAGCGAGCTCAATCAAGAAATATATCTAAGAGTTTTATCTTTGTTTCTTAATGTAATCAGCAAATCAAACAGATAGAATCCGTGAGCCTGATTAATATAAGAAACAACTTGGAAGGTATCAAAAACCAATATCCAAGTGTCAATCAATTTAATCAACAACCAAAGGTGGATTCACAATTTATTGAACTTACGCACAACCTGTGATATTTCAATTATATAGAAAATATAATGCGGAAAAGAAATAACACAGACACCAAAAGTTTTGTTACGAGGAAACCGCAAATGCAGAAAAAACCCGGGACCTAGTCCATATTTGAACACCACGCTGTATTAAGCCGCTATAGACACTAGCCTACTTTAAATTAACTTTGGACTAGAATGTAATTAAGCCCTAACCAATCTCACACTAATCAATGTACAGTCGCATTCCTTACGCCTCTAGAACCACGCCGGATTAAGTGCACTTGATTCCCTTAACTGATCTCACCCACAAGTAAGAGTTTCTATGACCCAAAGTCGAAGACTTGATAAACCAATCTATCTCACACAGAAAAGTCTATTGAATAGATAAATCTGTCTCCCTCAGATATACCTATGAGTTTTGTTCCGTCTTTTGATAAATCAAGGTGAATAGAAACCAATTGATACACCGGACTTATTGATGTATTGTGGATGTCCCATATCGATATTGAAGCACCATTTATAGTCCATCCTAGAATTACTTTGAATATGCCAAGTATGCCCATGGTTCTAGTATAAATTAGAAGACATAAGGCTAAAGGAGTTTTAGTTTTGGTTTTAGAATATTGTGAAAGAATGAGAGGTTATCTTCTTTCATACCTAATTGTTATCTCTAGGGGGAATTAGATTATCTAATTCTAGAGTATCAACTAGATGCCTCTCATAATCTTATAGTTTCCAATTTAATTGGGTAGAAATTGTAAGTTATTGGAGAAGAATCTCCATTATTAGGTTCTTCCTTTATTCAAAGGGTAGAAGAAACTAAGTTGGTTGATTATATATCCTTTTCAAGTTATCAATTTCAATTTATTTTCATTGTAAGCTTCCGCTTCTCATCATTTGGTATCAAGAGCTTTGGTTTGATTCTCAAGGGGAACAGGTGTAATTGGTGAAGATATTTTTTTTTGAGGTGAACACTACTAATCTCTTTCTCAAGTATTTTTGGGTTGATTGATATGTTCTTTGATAGTGTTTTCAAATCGGGTTGTTGAATCTTATATTGATTTCACCATGGTTTACAAAAGAGGAGTTAATTTGGGTAGGATTCATTCAAATGATGTGTTAATGAATATTGTACATGAAGTGTTTGATGATATGTATCTAAGAATGGGAGAAATTTGTGAAGAATATTATTGGAAACTTGTAAGTCTCCATAACCAAGAAAGGAATCTACCTAATGATTGTGATGATGTAAGTGAACTAGATGTATCAATTTTGGTTGGTGGATATAAGGATGAACAAATTGCCCACAAGATGTTTGATGAAATGTCTCCACCAAAATTTGATAGCTATTTGAGTCATGAGGAATATGAAATAGTGGGTGTTCTTCCAATCTATCAAGATGGCATGAATGTGGATCAAATATTTGATTATTTTACTATCATGGACCAAGTGCTATCACGTAAGAATCAAGATAAAGAAGAGTACAATCATTTGTGTTCAATTTTTGATGAGGTAGTTAATGGTAGTGAAGTAAAATATTTTGGTGTACCAAGGTATGATATTGAATTGGAAAATGCTATGTTCGAAGCATCTCGAGAACAATTTCAAGTATGTGAACCGACTACCGGAAGCAAGCCTTCACTCAAGCTACAACAAAATGGAGCGACAATATATATGAATCCAATTTGGGCTTTCATTGAAGATAAGTTTCATGGTTGTAGTCTTCGTGCAAGGTTGAGAGAAATGCTTGGTGTTTCTTTACTACTTGGGGATGCTCTTAACTATGAACACAAGATGCTACATTTGGTGAGTCACTACAATGGAAGGTGTAGAGGTAGAATTGTCTTCAAACAAGGAAGAAGTTCAAGCACTAATGGAGAATATGCTTTGGAGAATTCGTGGACGAATTTGTTCAAACAAGTGGAGAATGATGTATTTACAAACGAAGAAATTCTTGGTGTGTCATTACTACTTGGGGATGCTCTCAACGATGACCACAAAGTGCTACATTTGGTGAGTAACCACAATGGAAGGTTTCGAGGTAGAATTGTCTTCAAGCAAGGAAGAAGTTCAAGCAAAAATGGAGAATACGCTTTGAAGAATTCGAGGACGAATTTGTTTAAAGAAAGGGAGGACGATGTATTGTGGATGTCCCATATCGATATTGAAGCAACATTTATAGTCCATCCTAGAATTACTTTGAATATGCCAAGTATGCCCATGGTTCTAGTATAAATTAGAAGACATAAGGCTAAAGGAGTTTTAGTTTTGGTTTTAGAATATTGTGTAAGAATGAGAGGTTCTCTTCTTTCAAACCTAATTGTTATCTCTAGGGGGAATTAGATTATCTAATTCTAGAGTATCAACTAGATGCCTCTCATAATCTTATAGTTTCCAATTTAATTGGGTAGAAATTGTAAGTTTTCTGAGAAGAATCTCCATTATTAGGTTCTTCCTTTATTCAAAGGGTAGAAGAAACTAAGTTGGTTGATTATATATCCTTTTCAAGTTATCAATTTCAATTTATTTTCATTGTAAGCTTTCGCTTCTCATCACTTATATTCCCAAAGAACAACCTAGTAATATCAATCACCTCACAATAATCTTAATCGTATGGTAGCGAAACAAGATATTGTGGAATCACAAACGATGAGACGAAGATGTTTGTGACTACTTTTTTATCTTGCCTATCGGAGATTAAATCTCGACCAAATCTTAAAGAAGATAGTACTCAACACGATAGAAAACAACAAGATCATAACACGCAACTACAGAGAAAATAGTTGGGTCTGGCTTAACAATCCCAATGAAGTCTTTAAGTCGTTAACCTACTGGGTTTTGGAAAAACCTAAGGTTAAAGGTGATTCGACTCTAGTCACAACTAGTATCTCACAGGAGGTGCGGGGATTAGCTTTCCCAGTTGCTAGAGTTCTCCCTTATATAGTCTTCAAATTTGGGTTTGCAATCATTGTTACCTTGGTAACAAAGCATTCAATATTCACCGTTAGATGAAAACCTGATTAGACTCAAGTTAATATCTTTCAACCGTTAGACCGAACTTAGCTTGTTACACACAAATGAAAAGTGACTTCATTTAGATATGAGTAACCATACCTAAACGTGTACACTTTTATTGGCTCAACAATAGTTAATCGAAGTTATCCATATGAACACTTTCATATAAACCTTATTCATCTTAACCATAACTAGTTCAAATGACTCAAATGAAACTAGTTCTAGAGTTGTTCAATTGTTTATATTCTCATAGAAGTATACAAGTAACAATTGAAGTAAAATCGATTTTGATTCACTCGAATCAATTCATGAACATTATTGCCACGGTTTGCAAAGGATTGCATTCCTTATTATATAAATGTATTAGTTCATGAACAAACCGATTTTAGAACATAGCCTACTCAAGTATGCATACGGGTACGCATACCTAAGTGGCCGGACTAAGTTTGGGTTCGCCAGTATGCGAATGGGTATGCATACCACCAAACTCAGTTAAATCCCGAAACTTGAAACTCACGCCAGTATGCATACCGGTATGCATACAAAGTTCTCGGACTTTCATTAACCAACCAGTACGCATACGTGTATGCATACAATGGTTCCCGGACTTGGATTAACTTGCAACAGTTAGCATACAAGTACGCACAGTGTTATATCCAATCATGGTTATTTGTTCTAAACTCCCATTTCAATCATTGAAACATTCTTAGAAGACGAAAATATCTGTCTCACACAAACTACTAGCTTCAAAGCAATTTTAAAGTAATCGAATGATCAATACAAAATATTTCGAGTCTACATCAAATGACTGTCTCACACAAATCATGTAAGATGTTACCAGGCGATTTTCACATGATCATCTTCTTACTTTCATCAAGAATACAAGATGAACTTGGTTAAAGCGAAAGCTTACCAACACATATTTCGAGAAATATGTAAGCTAGTTAAACTCAGCTCGAAATATCAAATGTGTATAATTGAAGTCTATATAACTATACAACTTTTTTATCAAATAGAAGATAGAGTACATAGACTTTTGAGTGATAGATGAGTTCAAGTCTCCACATACCTTTTGTTGATGAATTTCCACAAGCTCCCCTTAGTAGTTCTTCATCTTCAATTGATGAACGCCGTGAAGTTTAAATCTCAACTACACTTTCTATCCTAATCCGAGACTTAGCTATAAGTAGACTAGAAATCAAGACTTATAGTTTGGATCACTAAACTTGACAAACAAGATTGAGATAGCAACGCTTGCGAGTTTGATCGAGCAGTGCTCTAGCAATCTCCCCCTTTGTTAATTTTAGTGACAAAACTATCAATACATATGGATTACAAAATAAATAAACTTTGTAGCTTCTCATCCAAATGCTTGATCTCCTTGGTTCTTCAACATTACTCGAAATCTTCGTCACTTCCAAGTACTCCAGTGATTCTGAACGTGTTCAACTCAGCATGATAGTTGTTAAAGATCCGTAGCTATAACAATGAGAAAACAGTTGCTCTCAATCATTGTTATACAATGTCATAGTATTATTATACAACATCAAAGTCCAATTGTATCACAACTTTGACAATAATACTATGGTGATATGTATCACTCCCCCTTAGTCAATACTTCATTTCATAATGAAAACCACTCCCCCGTACATAATGATTCGTAAACCATATGTATTTGTAGTGTGAACTACACATTAATTCTCCCCCTTTTTGTCAATAAAAATTGGAAAAGGTACGAAAACTAGTGGGATCATAATGAAATTCTCATAGAGATACTTCATGACTAAAACAGAACATATCAACTTTGTTTCGATGATTTCACATATTCGAAACTTAGTGTATTCATCAAGGAGTTTATAAAGATACAAGAAAACTCCTACAATATTCCACAGCCGCACTCCCCACAAAGATTTGGCAATTAAGCACAAGTTCAATTAAGAACTCTCCCCCATAAAATGTCATTCCCGAAAGAACAACAAGGGCGACCTTACTTTTACAAGAAAAGAAAGATTTAGTTGAATACTTTGATACCTAACAGAACTGTTATCTACGTAGAAACAAATGTGAAATTGAAACAACACTACACTAACTTTCTAAGACTTGATTGCCCAAAAGATATGAATGAATCCAGGGGCAAAATGCTAGAAAACTAATGAACCAAAACAACACCAATAGACTGCCATAAGTGTTGAAACGTAGCAATATTTGAAGGTTTTGTGAGAATATCAGCCAACTGTTGTTCGGAAGGCACAAATTCCATATTGATGATACCATTTTCATAGAGATCTCTAATAAAATGATACCTTATGTTAATGTACTTAGTTCTTGAGTGCTCAACATGATTCTCCGTGATGCGATTCGCACTTGAGTTATCACAAAAAATCTTCATTACACCAGTGTGAATTCCATAATCAGCAAGCATTTGTTTCATCCATAGAAGTTGAGTACAACATGAACCTGCAGCAATGTATTCTGCTTCGCATGTAGATAGGGATGTGAGTTTTGATTATTGTCATGCCATGCCACAAGATTCAACGCAACATAGTAAAAGCCCCCCGAAGTACTCTTTTTGTCTTCCACACATCCTGCCCAATCTGCACATGAATATGCAGTAAGATCAGTGTTAGTATCAAAAGTATAAGATAGACCATACCCAACATAGTAAAATCCTTCCGAAGTACTCTTTCTGTCTTCCACACATCCTGCCCAATCTGCACATGAATATGCAGTAAGATCAGTGTTAGTATCAAAAGTATAAGATAGACCATACCCGATAGTGTGTTGGATATATCGCATGATTGCAAGATGAGATTCCTTTGGATTAGCCTGAAATCTAGCACAACAACCAACACTAAAAGCAATATCAGGTCTAGTAGCTGTAAGATATAAGAATCTTCCCATGATAGATCGATAAGGCTTTTGATCCACATTTACTCCTTTCTTATCTCGATGTAGTTTACCAGTAGTGGGCATAGGTGTCAGTTTTGGAGTTGACTTATCAAGACCGGACCTTATCACAAGATCCTTAGCATATTTTTCTTGAGATAAGTAAATTCCATCCTTATGTTGTTGCATGTAATCCTAAAAAGAATTTCAATTCACCAACATTGCTTATTTCAAACTCCTTTCCAAGAGAGACTTGAAATTCTCTTGCAAGTTTCTCAGAAGTCTACATAAACTTGAGCAATGACAACATCTTTCCCACTCCACTTGGTAAACAAGGTTTTATCAGCTCCACCTCTCGAAAAACCTTTCATGAGTAGAGAAGTAGTTAGTTTTTCGAACCAGGCACGAGGTGCTTGTTTCAACCCATATAACGCCTTTTTGAGTTTAAGGACATTATCTGGGAAGTCAGGATTTTCAAATCCCTTTAGTTGAGCAACATAAACCTCTTCCTTTAAATTTTCGTCTAGGAACGCGGATTTTATGTCCATTTGAAACAGCTTAACCTTAAGAAAACAAGCATGAGCTAATAGTAACCGAATGTACTCAAGGTGTGCCACATGAGCAAAGGTTTCGTCAAAGTCGATACTTTCAATCTGTGAATATCCTTGAGCGACAAGTCTGGCTTTGTTTCTGACAATGGTGCCAAATTCATCAGACTTGTTCTTGAATATACATTTGGTACCAACAATATTGATATTGGAGGGACAAGGTACGAGCTCACATACATTTTTTCTTTGAAATTTATTTAACTCTTCATGCATTGCATTCACCCAAAAGGGATCGCTAAGAGCTTCATCAATATTTCTGGGTTCTACTTGTGAAAGATAACAACCAACATTGCAAATATTTTGAAGTTGTCCTCTTGTCTTAGTTGTAGAATCTTTTCCTCCAATAATATTGTTAGTATCATGATTCCTTTGAACCCAAAGGTGTCTTGGAGGAACACGCTCTTGTTCAACAGGAATAGCCCGATTAATGCTCTTCTCCTCGTCATTGGAAATATCAGGATCAACGACTGTTGGAACAACTTCAACTGATTCTGGGATTTCCTTGACTTTCTCAATTGTCTCAGTTGGAGGCAATTCAGCAGCAGGACTATCATGACGAAAATTGCTCAGATCATCAATAATGACATTTGCAGATTCCATCATAACTTGGTTTCTGAGATTAAATACTCGAAAACCACGACTATCAGATGCATAGCCAAGAAAGATTACTTCATCGCTTTTAGAATCAAATTTCCCTTTCTGTTCTCGATCTTTCAGAATGTAGCACTTACTTCCAAACACTCTGAGATAATGTAAGTTGGGCTTCCTACCGTACCACAACTCATAAGGAGTGTTTAGGGTTTTAGACCGTAGGTAGACACGGTTGATCAAATAGCATGCTGTGAAAACAGCTTCTCCCCAAAACCTTAACGGTAAGTTTTTGTTATGGAGCATTACCCTGGAAATTTTCTGAATGTTCCTATTCTTCCTTTCTGCAACTCCATTAGGTCGAGGAGTAATGGGTGGTGAGTATTGTTGAATAATCCCCAGTTTGTCACAAAATTCAAACACCTTAGTGTCCTTGAATTCAGTTCCACGGTACTTCTAATTTTCTTTAGTTTGCGACCTTGTTCATTCTGGATTATGTTAACAATAATCTTGAATTCATCAAGGGTTTCATTCTTATGAGATAAAAATGCCACCCAAGTGAATCTGGTGTAATCATCTACCATAACTAAAGCATACTTCTTCCCAGCAACCGTAGGTTGTTTAATAAGACCGAAGAGATCCATATGAATTAAATCAAGTGGAGCTTTAGTGGGAATATCTCGAGATGATTTATGTGGAACTTTTGTTTGTTCACCCTTTTGATAGGCACCATAGATACCATCAATTTTCGCATTAATTTTGGGAACGCCTCTTACAAGTTCTTTGTTAATGATCTTAGTTAGAAGGCGGTAATTGATGTGATCAAAACGCTCATGCCAAAGATGTGTATATTCCACCTTAGTCAAATTGCAACAATTACTAAACCGAGTATCAAGAAGATAACAGTTATTTTTACCACGAATTCCCTGAAATATTACTTTTCCAATTTTGTCTACAATGTCACATCCATTCGCATTGAAGGCAACTTTATTGCCTTTGTCACAAATTTTACTAACAGAAAGAAGGTTTGCAGTCATACCTTTAACGTATACTACATCACGGATTTCAGGAATGCCATGAAGTTTGATCGTCCCCTTCTTTCTTATGTAGCAAAAACTCTCATCTCTGAATGTTACAGGACCTCCTTCAAAGTCGCTTGAATTCACAAACCACGAAAGATCTCCAGTCATATGTCGGCTACATCCACTATCAAGAAACCATTGAAAGGGCGATGTTGATTTTAGGGCAAAAGCTCCCATACTAACACTACTATCCCGTTTGGGATTTCTTGTTAGATTTGTACACCTTTTTAGAGAAGTAAACAGCTGTTCAACTTTCTTATGAAGATTACTCGCAACCTTTAATCTTTTCTATAACACATATCAACTTTATTCATCTTAACCATAACTAGTTCAAATGACTCAAATGAAACTATTTCTAGAGTTGTTCAATTGTTTATATTCTCATAGAAGTATACAAGACACAATTGAAGCAAAATCGATTTTGATTCACTCGAATCAATTCATGAACATTATAGCCACGATTTGCAAAAGATTGCATTCCTTATTATTTAAATGTATTAGTTCATAAAAAAACCGATTTTAGAACATAACTTACTCAAGTATGCATACGGGTACGTATACCTAAGTAGCTGGACTAAGTTTGGGTTCGCCAATATGCGAACTTATACGCATACCACCAAATAAATCCCGGAACTTGAAACTCACGCCAGTACGCATACCGGTATGCATACAAAGTTCCCGGACTTTCATTAACCAACCAGTACGCATATGGGTATGCATACTATGGTTCCTGGACTTGGAATAACTTGCAACAGTTAGCCTACAAAACGCATACTATGTTATATCCAATCATGGTTATTTGTTTTAAACTCCCATTTCAATCATTGAAACATTCTTAGAAGACGACAATAGCTATCTCACACAAACTATTAGCTTCAAAGCAATTTTCAAGTGATCGAATGATCAATACGAGACATTCCGAGTCTACATCAAATGAGTGTCTCACACGAATCATGTAAGATGTTACCAGGCGCTTTTCACATGATCATCTTTTGACTTTCGTCAAGAATATAAGATGAAGTTGGTTAAAGCGAAAGCTTACCAACACATATTTCGAGAAATATGTAAGCGAGTTAAACTAGCTCGAAATATAAAATGTGTATAATTGAAGACTATACCGTTATACGACTTTTGTCTCAAATAGGAGATAGAGTAGCTAGACTTTTGAGTGATAGATGAGTTCAAGTCTCCACATACCTTTTGTTGATGAAGTTCCACAAGCTCCCCTTAGTAGTTCTTCATCTTTAATCGATGAACGCCGTGAAGTCTAAAGCTTAACTACACTTTCTATCCTAATCCGAGACTTAGCTATAAGTAGACTAGAAATCAATACTTATAGTTTTGATCACTAAACTTGACAAACAAGTTTGTGATAGCAACGCTTGCGCGTTTGACCGAGCAGTGCTCTAACAGTAAGGGACCCATATAAGAATCAATTGTGTTCACACCTAGTAAATTATGCATTAGTATCCGACCTAAAAGCTTAAAGCAGACAAAAACATTGAGTTACCATGCATAAAATCGATATAAAGTGATAAACTACTGGTCATACCTACAAATACTGCATTTGCCACTAAGGGTCTCCATATGGAGTGAGAAAATGCTGTAGACATTGAGAATTCTCCATTTTTCAGATTGAAAATGGATTCTTCAAGCAAGGAAATAGAGCTCTTAGTATTCTTTGATTCAGGAACCGAAGGAATATGGTGTAGTTCAAGTTTGCAAGTCTGGGCCTTGTTGAATATTGGATTTAACAAGCGGAAAAATCTAGCTCCAAATTCCAGCATTAATATAACTATTAACATCTTCTTCATCTTTTTCGTCTAGTAGCGGATGCGCTATTTCTTTTGGTATCTTGTTAAAACTGAAATATACATAATTGAAACAGAGGAATAGACTGAACGGGAAGGTGGTAAATCTGCAACATTCGCTGCCTGGAAGTGATTCAGAAACTTGAAAGATTTTAAAAAAGTCAGGAAGTGAATAGAGATGGAGAGTGTAATAAAAAATGCTGAATTTTTCCACCAGAAAATGAGCACTACAGGCCACTTCCTTTTGTCATTGGCAATTCTGTACCGCGAAAAAATAACAAAAGTTGTTACTACTATCCAAACAATTGCCCGTAAAACGACCCAATGGAACCAGTTTTGATCTTCCAAATTTCATAAGAACACGGACACAAGTACGAAATAGAGATCAAAATATTAGAAATAACGACAAAATTCGTAGAACTTGAGCTTTTCTGCTCCACAAATCCATCTTGTTCTTCTAACTTTTTTTTCTTTCCATAACTCTGTTGTTATCCATGTTAGTAACAGTGAGAATCCTATTACAATAACAACACTCAAAAATATCTTCATTTACAACTTAAAACCAACTTTGCCCATACTTAACATAAAGGACAGTACACCAAGGGAAAGAAAGAAAGAATGATATCTGGGGAACTATAGAGGTTTGGGGTTTAAAAAAGTTTTCAGATATATAGTATTAAGAAAACATAATTCCTACAGAAACAGCAACAACAGCAATAAGATAAAAGTTGGTTTAGAAAGTGTGATTAAAATATATAATGAACTGTGAAGCATGTGCCTGCCTGTACAACTTAAGTTAATGCATGGTGTGGGCTTGAGATCAAACTAGCTACCACTTCTTTGCTCAATTCTATGTGGAAAAGGAAACCCTACTATCACTATTCTAGCTATTCAGTTTTAATTTTTTTTTTTTACTTTTCCTTGTGGTCAGTCTAATTTTATTAAAATTTGTTGGGATATATGTTTTAAAATAATTCTTTGGTACATTTATATCAATAATTCGAGCTTGGCCCAGTGGTTAAGCATTTTGGGCCTAGAGGGTTAGGTCTCAGGATCGAATCCCTATCAATAATATATATATAGTCTGGGAGCGGGGCCTTGAGAGGTCTCTTGAATTTGGAAAGTATTTTTTGCTGTTTTTAAAAAGATTTTTTAAAACCGTTTTTAGTGCACTTAATTATGTTTTAATTGCGCTAAATATGGCATGATTTATTAGCCCGTTTTTTGACTGTTTTGAATGGAATTTTAACTGCAACAATTAATTCAATTTATTTTCATTAATTTGTATTGACTGCCTGGTTATTGTTGATGGTGGTTTTCAGTTCAGGGCTAAAATTGTAAAACCCTATGTTTAATGAGCCATCATTCTGCAAAGAAACTGAGCCACTTAAGAGTGATGAGTGACCATGCCTCTTTACTTACATATGTATTGAGCAACTCAGTACATTTATATATAAAATTTATCCAGAATGGTGCGTGCAGCAACAATCCCAAATATTCTGTAAATTTTATCTTCCACCTGCATTACTCACTAATGCATGGATTGTTGAGTATTCATTCTATACCATGTTCTCAGTCGAAGTCTTGATGTTGATATGACATGACAATTAACGCTCACTCGCAGCTGAGTAGCATGAATTTCCCGGAGTGTCAGGATTAATATGCGCATAGAAGTACTCAATTAGAGGCACACAAAGTTATGCTGCCCTCTGAAATATAATTAGTGATTTTGTATGAACGCACAAAATTCACCAGAAATTGATTGATTTTGTGCCAGCCCGCAAAATTCCATCCTCTTGAACCTAATTTTACTAATTTACAAAAAAATAGGTCTTTTGCGCCATGCGCAATATCTCGAACCCTGTTGGTCGAGGCCAAACCTAGGCAAGCTAGGAAATTGATCTGCCATGGACTAGTAGGAGCAAAATCCTACCAAGAAATAAATAGAAACTACGGCAAATACAGGTAACAGCAAAAAAGAGGCGCGGTCACATCACTTGGCAGGCCAATTTTCCCTAGCAGGCGTTGCCCTGTGGCCGATCGACCATATTATTGCCTACTGGCCCCTCTTTCTCATCAACCAATCAGATCGCTTTAAATGCACAACACACACTTTTGAATAAAAATGGAAGTTGGCTAGGCGCGCACTTAATTCCTTAAGGAATTGAACATAGGCTGCCCATGTCAGTCTCAAAATGATCACAGCTGCACGATTTCTCCGGCTGCTTAATCACACATAGCCACCTACTGGCGTGGCCAAACTAGCGCCACCACGTGAGCCGGTGGGCCCATTTCCGTTCCAGCCAATCGGAACTCATCTAGCCTACGGGCAACTGTGACGCCCCAAGTACTAAACCTGCTTAGCTAATAAGATTACAAACTAATTGAAGCATAAAATCTAGACTAACGATCTTAAGATTTTCAGCTACAAAAGCTAAGCCCAAAAGCAAGCACATGCACTTTGATACAGTATAAATGAAGATCTCTCATATGGTACAAATATAGCCATGTGTTGTTGACAGAGAAAGTATACATATATAAACTATAAATAAACATCTTCAATTCAATGAAAACTTTACGCTACGGAAACGAATATCTTCATGTGCGCCTTTTCTTCTGAATACTGAAACTGAAGTGGAAACGAATGAGCACATCATCCCAAAATGGGGGCTCAATGAAAACATATAACTCTCATGTAATCACTAATATGCTTCACAGTTCTAAAGAAATAGTATTTTTAAACATGTCATCGTGCATAATATGCATAAGAGTAATTTCCCCAAATACCTCGATATAATATTTCCTCAGCTGGGTCTTAACGACATAAATTAGGTTATAAAATAAAAAGTAATACTATTTCGCTTTACGCGCTGGATAGCTATTATATGCACTTCTCGTGCTATGTATTGCCTCATCTGGGCTATAAGACTTAGCAAGGAGCCGTGGGGAGACCACAGTCACTCCTCGCGGGGATTTCACTCAAACACACATTAAATTATTCACTCAGCAATCAACAAGCATCGTAATATATCATTCATGAAAGAATTTTATTCTAATTCCACTTCCTCAGGTATTGCGTACCATAATAACAATATCCGTGAAAGACCACCACCGGATGAATCTACAAAAGTGAAACTAGAACAACTAAAATATGTCACTCAGACCTCGCCAAACTCATTGAAGAAAGCGAAAGCAGAATAACTCCAGACTCTAATAATAGCACATCCACACGGAGTGCCCATACAAACCATGATTCAAGAATCTACCATCATAAGTCCCGAAGGTTTTGCAATTAAGCATAATATGCAAACGAATGGATTCTCACAAGAAATTGTAAAAGGTAATATACCCCTATATAACGATATTGCCTCATCTGGGCTATAATAAGCATAAAAATAGATATAACATTTGGAGAATCCACACAATGCATATTACACAACATACCCAATCATTTACACACAATTATGCTCATTAGAAGTAATGACTCATCATGCTCGCATATGAAAAGGAACTTAATGATTACAAGAAGGTTACAGAGTTCCCATCTGAATTGATGACAAGCCATGCCTACCTCGAGATCCACGATCCACTGGTTCATCCTTTGAATCGATCGATGTTAATATAGACTAACTGTTAATCACACAAGTACTCTAAGAAATTAGACAAAATGCTCACACAAGATTCATAACATAATTTCATACAAGTTCTCAGTTATAGGCTAAGTCAAATAACTAATGGTTCTATTTCTATCAGTGAGTCTATAACCTTGCATTTAGTGTTCTAGACATAAACTAATATCTACTTAACCAAATGGAGTCACATTGGGGATCATCGGAAAGCCCTCGAAAAATGCTACAACTTCTCAAAAGGAACCAAAAGCTAATTCGGACCCTAAGTGGTCCAAAAATACAAAATAAGATTCCTGGCACTATCCTAAGCCCATGGGCCTGATCCGGCACGGTCCACAGAACCAGCCCACTACCCATTTATCAACCCATCGGGTTAACCCACAACCCGACCCGTAAACCCGGTCCAAGATCCATATTAGTCTGACTCGGACGAGTCAGACGAGTCACCCCGAGTCAGCTATCTTCTCTACCAACAGCTGAATATTTTCCAAGTGTTTATGATAAACTCAGCTTCGGGGTCAACTTCCAAGGTCTCTAGTTTATCCGTTACAAAACCAAACTAAACATATTATGGCTCAAACGAATCAAGAAGTCACCCTCTACAACTTTTCCCTACTAATTATTTTCCAAATAAGACTTTAACCTGACCAAAAGTTCTCAAACATAATGCAACTCGTGACTGTTAAAACAGAAAAACAGCAGCGACCACTAGTCTTTGGATATCGATATCTAACTCATTACTCAACGGAATTAAACAAACTTTGTATCACCAGAATCACCACGTGATGAACTACGATTTATATTTATGGATCTATTGCTAGTTCTCACTGTAAGGTACCTTAAATCATCTATGCAAGTTGGTCAGTGAATATGAATTCTCACATAAAATCATGATTTCCAAAGTCATCTTTTGATTGATTTCTAACATATATTCACTATCTATGAAATACCCAATCCTAATATCATGCTATGACAACTATCTAAATCATAATTTACATATGAAAATCTTGTATAGAGGTTACCTTGAGTTAGTTTACAAGTCTCCATCCATATTCAACATCAAGAGCAAATAACAAACTTCATCATCACCAAACCATCAATATCACCTTTAATATGAGTTCTATCAACTTTCATATACTCTCAAGTCACTACTGATTTCTTACTTATACTCACTTACACACTCTTCATAACCCCTTTTTACTTTTCTAGTTTATTTCAAGATCATATTATCACCCATGTTCTTCCTTTCTTCTCCTAAAGGTAACTTATTTAATTCACTCTAGCTAATTCAAAATGTTTTATCCATACCCATGACTCAACTCTAACTCCCTCTTAAATCGACACCAAGTAGCTCCCCTGTGACAAAGCTAACACCAGCAACTTCTTGAAATAGAAGATAAACATAACATTTACTATTAGTATATATTTATGTTATATTAAATAAGTATAATTACACCTGATTAATTAAGGAAATCCTAATTAATTAAGTAAAGTAAAATATCAACCTTAATATGGTCAAATCGAGTCAAAGTTGTCAGAGTCAGAAGTCAGTGGTCAAACGAAACGGTCAGCGGAGGTCTATGGTCGACGGTGACGGTCAACGACGGTTTGACTAAATCTTCCGAGCCTCGTATCTTCTTCTTCTGGTATCCGAAAGACACGTTCGAGTAGTATAATTCGCACAACTTTTCGAGATCCATCTAGTGATAGTAATTTCTTATCTAGATCGTTGTTAGATTAATTTCTATTAATTAAAATTTATATTAACTAATCGAGTCATTAGCGACTAAATCGTCTCTTGATTAGTCTAAAAGCGTTGACGAGCTTGAGGATCATTACAGCAACATCCCCAATCGCTAGTCAGAAATAGGCTAGTTGCGCCATTGAAAAAAAGGGTTTAACAAGCTAAGACCGGCCGTGACGGTCTCAAATTCATCACAGCCGTCCAACTTAGCCATCATAGTTGGATGGCTTAGATTATGTTTTAGGCAACCAATGAGGTTCCAATATGCTCGCTGGCGGCTCGTCTTTGGCCCTGGCCAATCGAACCCTCCCAACCTGCAGGTAGCATATCAAATCGATTAGCCAAAGTGGGTTGGCCGCGTGAGTTACAAAACCATAATTTTTGCTAGCCGCAGTATATTACTGCCGCAAAACGATTTCGGTCGCTCAACTTCACCAGCCGAATTGACCGGCCTAGATTCAATTTCAATCAACGAACAAGGTGCGAATACGCTCACCAGCGGCCAGGCTAATGTGCTGGCTGATCGAATAGCTCCAAGCACGCGGCTAACACCAAAAACCGTTAGCCCCAAAGTAGGTTGGCCACGTGCTATTAAACCCTAAATTGAATTAATGGCAGTATGTAACTGCCGCAAATCATTTAGGCCATCCAACTTCGCTAGCTGAATCAACCGACCTAGATCTAATTTTAAGGGGGGGGGGGCAATGAGATGTCGTCGTGATCACCGGCCATCCCTCTTCCATGAGGAACGATCGTCCAAGCCGCAACTTGCATATATGGCTCCCAAACGGTTGCACAAAGGTGGCTAGTCGCGCTTCCTACAAGAATTTTAATAGATTCAACAACAACCATTAACTGCCGCAAATCATCTCAGCTACTAAACTTAGCTATCCAATTTAACCGGCCTAGATCTAACTTGGGCCGACCAATTGGAAGTCAAAATGACAGCCATTAACTGCCGCAAATCATCTCAGCCACTCAACTTAGCTAGCAAATTTAACCAGTGTTGATGGTGGATTTTCAACAAAGGGAAAAACCGTAAAATCATGATGCATGTTTCGACACGGCTTTCAGGCATGCAATGATTCATATTTTACGAAGCCGTGATGAATATGTTTTCGAAAAGCCCCACTAGCTAAGCGATTCGATCCCTGGCATTTCATCATGACCTCTATGCAGAATAATAGATTGAGAGCTTAACGCCTTCATGACGTCGGTAACACTCACTGTTCCCTGACTGCATGAGAGAGACCCACCTCCACATAGAAGAATAGTTGGGCGGCGGACGCCTTCAGGACGTCGGTGACACTCATCGTTCCCTAACTATGTAGAGAGACCGTGTATAGATTCAGGCGGTTCTCCGTAAATTGAGAGCACTAACGCCTTCAGGTCGTAAACAACACCGTGACTCCCTGACTATGCACCATTCAGAATAGATGTGATGCTTTAACTGGCTAATATCTTTTCTGCAATAGATTAATTCTGCCGCGACATTCACCACTGAATTCCCAAAATAATCTATTATTGCTCATATTCCATGGTCGAATCCACGGCCTGATCCCATGGAATGGTAATAACAATTGCTCTTATTCCATGGTCGAATCCACGGCCTGATCCCATGGAATGGCAATAACAATTGCTCTGATTCCATGATCGAATCCACGACTTGATCTCATAGAATGCCAATACACTACTACATTATCTCATTATTCCGATTTCATGATCGAATCCACAGTTGATCTCATGAAATGGTGATAGATAATTTTAATTACTCCGATTTTATGGTCGCATCCACGATCCCATAGGATGGTAATGCTTGCTTTATTATTCTGAATTCATAGTCGAATCCACAACTGATCCTATGAATTAATAATAAACAATTATTCATTTTTATTACTCAGTTTCATGAATTATTCTCCACTGAATTTCATAAATTAGTAATAAATACTCAATAAGGGCATCTGGATCATCACTGAGTAAGCCCCACAAAAATGGTGTAAGTGTACTCGACAATGATGCACGACTGAGCACCCGGATGCACAAACGAGCATCCAAAAATATGGACAGATGAGGAATCTTACGCAAAATAGGAGAAATCAACAAATAATAATAAAATAATAAGAGGCGCCCAGGGGCCGGGCCCACCGGCCGGCCGGCCATGCCCTAGTCGTGGCCGGTCCCATGCCTTTTCCATTACTTTGCCCTATTTTGTTATTTTCATGAACTCATGAAAAACTCCTTCAATTTAGCAACTTTCCTTGTTTGTGCAAAACTCATGAATTCCCCATAATCTCATGGATTCATGAAATAATATTATAAAATAGGGAAAGGTGTGCGGGATCGGGCAACCTAGCCGGGCGGCCATGCCTCAGCCGTGGCCGGTCCCACACCTCACAATCCCTAGCTTTTTATAATTCCCTAAATTCATGAAACTCCTCCGTTTCAACAAAAACTCATGGATCCTCCATAACTTCATGGATTCATGAAATAATATTATAAAATAAGGAAAGGTGTGCGGGACCGGGTATCCTAGCCGGCCAGCCATGCTCGGTTCGTGGTCGGTCCCACACCTCACAATCCTTAGCTTTTTATAATTATTATTCCCTAATCTCACGAAACTCCTTTGTTTTCAACAAAACTCATGGATTCTCCATAACTTCAAGGATTCTCCATAACTTCAAGGATTCATGAAAAATAATATAAAATAGGGAAAGATGTGCGGGACCGGGCAACCTAGCCGGTCGGCCATGCCCTAGCCGTGGCCGGTCCCACACCTTACAATCCCTAGTCTTTTATAATTATTTCCCTCAATTCATGAATCTCCTGGGTTTGAGCAAAATTCATGATTTCTTCATATTTTCTCAAATATTGCTCAAATCACGAAAAACAAAAAGCCAACATAGTTACACGACTGGCTAGCCTCTCACGGAAATTTTAAATATTAAAACACTTTTATTTTAATATTTACAAAATATTGATGAATTGAGCATACATGCTCATTCCAACAAAAATCAAGAATTTCAGTCAAGATGAAACTCTTCTGAAAATTCACAGTGTTGCTCGAACGTGCATCAGAAAATACTGAAACTCTCAGCATGGAGACACGGACACCACGGAAACGCGTGCATGCCTTCATGACCGACCAGATTCATTCCTAGGGATTGCACAAATCCGGTCCCACATGTTTTCATAATTCTAACCTAATTTGCTCAATTGCTCATACTGGGCCCAAACTCTCTCCAACCAAATGGGGAATCCTTTGACCAACAACTGGTCCCGTGATCACCAAGAGTCGGTCCCATGCTCTCTTGGTTGGTCCCTATCTCTCATCTCTAGGTTTTATCACCTAAAACCAGCAAACCGTTTTCTCGGTTCGAGGAGTCTCGATACGCTCGTCTCTTCATTTCCCCAAAAAACCAGCAAACCGTTTTTTCCCCATCTACAACCGGCCTAGATCTAACTTAGCTCTCCTATAAGGACCGACCGGCTCACATTTGGCACGCACGAATAGCTCCTGACAGCTTCCCGAAAATGCCCGCTCATGCTCCTTTTAAGACATTAAGCTTCGCGACAAATTTAGGAAGGCTTTATACAATGATGCTTCATGAGCATCTATTATTTTTAGATGCTTGCTTAAAAGCGATGCTTTATATGCATCGATTACAAACGATGTTTTACAGATATCGATTTCTACAAATAATTTAATTATTTGACCTAAAGGCATTACATACTATTTCTTGCGGCAAGTCTCATGACTTGACTTGTAAATATGACCGCCAGCCGCCTAACTTGCGCGTGATTGGTCAAAATAATTTAATTATTTGACTGCAAGCAAGACCCACTTAGCAACTTGTTACATATTTTCCACGAAAATACTCGAGACATTATGTCACAAACTGGGGAATGTTCATCAGGGTATTGGTCTGGCGGTTTACAGCGTGCGGTGTGCAACACGCCTATTATAAGAAAGTGTCAGGAAATGCGGACAGTTAGTGGCGGCAGAGAAGTAGTGGGTGTAACCGGTCTTCTCTCATAGCAAGGCGTGGTTTTCAACATTTTTACACGATCCCCACTTCTTGATCACTCAACTACTTCCACTTCCTATGAGATCAGGGTGCGTTCAACTATGACTTATATAAATAGGTTTTCAACCTATTTTAAAAAACAACAAGTATTATCAACACAAGTATTCAGAAAACACCAAGAACTTATAGCTTACATTCTGCAAGAAAGTTCCACATTATGATACAAGTCATAAAGCAACCACACTTTCAGAGTTAACCATTCTGATCTCAATACCTTCTTTGCTTCCCTCCCTAAGATCAACCCTTCTCCTTCATTTTGTGATCGAAGCAAGGCTGGAACGGCCATTTCTTGGTTTAGGCCATGATTGTACAGATAGATCTCTCGAATCTAAAGTACTCCCGTGCAATGCATTTGTTTAGGGTTTAGATACGTTTCTCGGCTGCACACCCAAATTTACCATTTCCAGCAGAATCAGTTTTTACCCCAAAACAGTTATAATAAACGTTTTGAGAACAGAAAGAAAACACAAGTTTTTACATTATTGTTTTCTAAGAATCAAGAGACCAAAATACTGAGCAAGAATAGAGAGAGAGTAGAAGTGATCGATTTCTCATTATGTGCGTGAGAGATCGAAAGAGAGTTTTTCTCGGCTGTTTTATCCTGGGGGCGTTGTGACGAAGAAATAACTGCTTGCACAAAACTCAAGGCAGAGCAACGAAACGTCCTAAAGAGATCGACCTGGTCGTGACTCAGTCGTCACTTGTTTTTGTGTTCTAATCTTTGTTTTGCGGGTGTGAAATCGGCACTTATTCCAACAAGTTTAGGACGAATCCTTCTGCCATGGAATCTGAAAATAAAATTGTTGCTGATATCAATAATCCATTCAAGTTTGAAGGACTTCATTTCAGAAGATGGAAGCAAAAGTTGTTCTTCTACCCCAAACTGATGAAATTGCACATGATGGTGACCTCCATCAAACTAGCTGATCCAAAAGATGCAAAAGCTGCGACAAAAGCAACTCCAACTGTAGCAAGTGCAACTCCTCAACAAACTGAAGAACCTGTTGTGACCCAAACTGCTGAAAAAGAAAAAAAAAACCTATGAAAAATGGGTTGATGATGATTTTGATTGCGAAAACTATATTCTCAATGCATTATCTGACGATTTATATGAATATTACTTTACGTTTGATACTGCTAAAGATGTGTGGGATGCCTTACAGAAAAAATACGATACTGAAGAAGCCGGATCGAAGAAATATGTTGTAAGCCATTACATGAAATACCAAATGGTGGATGAAAAATCAGTTGTTGCTCAGGCTCATGAACTTCAGAAAATAGCTCATGAAATTATGACGGGAGGTATGACAATTGATGAACAATTTCAAGTAGCTATAATGATTGATAAATTACCTCCCACTTGGAAAGATTTTCGTAATGCTTTGCGTCATAAGTCTAAGGAATTTTATCTTGAAAGTTTGATTGTTAAGCTCAGGGTTGAAGAAGAAGCACATAAACAAGATAGAAAGGAAGAAATTCTTATTGTTTCCAACAATAAGAATCAGACTCAAGCGATCTTGAAACCTAAGAAAAAGCCTATGAAACCTGACCAGAACCAAAGTAAATGAAAACCTAATCAAAACAAGAGCCATACCCAGCAAGAAATGTTCAGAATTCCAATTCTGAGTTCCTTTGCTATGCCTGCAGTAAACCTAACCACATGGCTAGGGATTACATGAATAACAAAGGAAAGAATAACGCACAAGCTAATGCTGCTGAAAGCGTTATAATTGTCATGGTTTCTGACCCAGAGTTTTACATGGTTGGTGGAACCGATGGGTGGTGGATAGACAGTGGTGCTTCGCGCCATTGTTGTTTTTATAGGTTCCTATTTAAGAGTTATACAGAAACAAAGGATAAGAAAGTGTTGTTGGGAGACTCCCACAACACTATTGTGAAAGGTTCTGGTACGGTAGAACTGAAGTTTACTTCTGGGAAGACACTTATGCTGAAAGATGTTCTCCACACTCCAGAAATGAGAAAGAACATTCTTTTCGGCTATCTTCTCAACAAGGATGGGTTATATCAAACTATTGGATCTAATGTTTACACAATTACTAAAAAAAAGTGTTTGTAGGGAAAGGTTATGCTACTAATGGAATGTTTAAGCTTAATGTTGAAATGAATCGAATTGCATCTTCTTCTTATATGGTGTGTACTTTTAATGTTTGGCATGCTAGATTTTGTCATGTGAATAGTAGATTAGTATATACCATGAGAAAGCAAGGTCTTATTCCAAAACTATCCATGCATGATTTTGAAAAGTGTGAATCTTGTAGTCAAGCAAAAATAACCAAGAGTCCCCATAAATATGTTTAGTGCATTCTGATTTGTGTAAATTTGAAGGTATGTTAACTAGAAATGTAAAAAGATATGTCATGACTTTTATTGATGATTTTTTAAATTATACTTATGTTTACTTGCTAAGTCATAAGAATGAAGTTCTTGAAAAATTTAAGGTTTTTATTGTTGAAGTTGAAAATCAATTTGGTAGAAAAATTAAGAGATTTTGTAGTGATAGAGGCACTGAATATGATTCTAAACCATTCACTGAAATTTATGAATCTTGTGGAATTATACATGAAAAAACTGCTCCTTATAACCCTGAAATGAATGGAAAAGCTGAAAGAAAGAACCGTACTTTTACTACTCTTTTGACTGCATGTTTGCTTAGTTCTGGTGCTGCCGCTCATTGGTGGGTAGAAATTTTGTTGATTGTATGTTATGTTTTGAATCGTGTGACAAATTCAAAAACAAAAATTTCACCTTATGAACTTTGGAAAAACAGAAAACCTAATGTTTCTTATTTTAGAGTATGGGGTTGGTTGGGTTATGTTCGTATTCCTGATCCTAAAAGATCAAAATTAGCTAGTAAAGATTATGAATGTGTTTTTGTTGGGTATGTTCAAAACAGTAAAGCTTATAGATTTTTTGATCTTAATAATTATTATTGAATCCATTGATGTTGATTTCCTTGAAGATAGATTTCCTTTTAAATCAAGAAATAGTGGGGGTTCTCTACCTAGTGATGTACCTAGTACAAGTTCTGAACTTAGAATAGAAGAACCTAGAAATGAAGAAACTAGAGATGCTGAAATTGAACCTAGGCGTAGCAAAAGGGCTAGGACTGCGACGAACTTCGGTTCTGACTTTGAAATTTATACTCTAGAGGAAGACCCTTCTAGTCTTCAAGAAGCACTTAATTCTCCTGAATCTGGTTTTTGGCAGGAAGCCATAGATAATGAAATAGACTCCCATAATCTTAATGAAACTTGGCACCTAGCAGATTTACCCCTTGGTTGCAAAGCAATAGGTTGTAAATGGGTACTTAAAAGGAAATTGAACCCTGATGGTTCGATAGACAAATACAAAGCTAGGATGGTAGCCAAATACTTTAGACAAAAAGAAGATGTAGATTTCTTTGATACTTATTCTCATGTTGCAATATTGTCTTCTATTCGTGTTTTGATTGCTGTTGCTGATGTGCATAATATTGTTGTTCATCAAATGGATGTTAAAACAACTTTTTTAAATGGTGAATTAGAAGAATAAATTTACATGGAACAACCTGAAGGTTTTGTTGTTCCAAGTCAAGAATAAAAAGTGTGTAAGTTAGATAAGTCACTTTATGGTTTGAAACAAGCTCCTAAGCAATGGCATGAAAAGTTTGATAATTTGATGATTTCACATGGTTTTTGAATTAATGAAAGTGACAAATGCATATAATATAAGTTTGAATACAATGCATGCATCATAATTTGTTTGTATGTGGATGATTTGTTGATTTGCGGTTCAAACTTGTCCGTGGTTGAAGAAACTAAGAATATGCTTAAGTCTAACTTCGAAATGAAAGATTTGGGTGAAGCTAGTGTAATTCTGGGAATTAAGATTACTAAAACTAATGATGGTATATCTTTGGATCAATCTCGTTATATTGAAATTTTTTTGAAGAAGTACAACTACTTTGATTGTAAACCTGTGAGTACTCCTTTTGATGATAGTGTTAAACTTTTTAAGAATACTGGTGATAGCATTAGACAATGTGAATATGCTAGTATAATTGGTAGTCTTCGTTATGCAACTGATTGTACCAGACCCGGACATTGCATATGTAGTGGGGGTTTTATGCAGGTTTACATGTTGTCCTGGTTTGGAACACTGGAATGCAGTTGAGAGGGTTATGCGGTATCTTAAAAAGACATTAACCTAGGATTACACTATAAGAGGTTTCCGGCATTCCTTGAATGATACTGCGATACTGATTGGAACTCTCTATCAGATGACTCCAAGGTCACTGGTGGATATTTTTTTAATATTGTTGGTGGCGCTGTATCTTGGAAGTCAAAGAAACAAACAATTCTTGCTCAATCTACGATGGAGTCTGAATTGATAGCATTAGCAGCATCTAGTGAAGAAGCAGGATGGTTGGAAACTTGCTTTCTCAAATTCTTGTATGGGATAGACCGATACCATCTATTATGATCCATTGTGATAGTACAACTGCTATTGCAAAAGTACAGATGTGTTTTTATAACGGTAAGAATCGACATATACGTCGAAATCACAACATAATTAGAGAGTTTCTCACAACTAAAGTTGTACGTGTGGATCATGTTAGGTCGGAAGAGAACTTAGCTGATCCTTTGACGAAAGGATTAGCTAGAGAAAAAGGTATTATATACCTCTAAAGGCATGGGACTTTTGCCCACTAGAAATTGAGTCACTTTGTGATGGATACCCACCTAGAAATAGGTTCAAAGGGAATAACGATTCACAAATGATTAGGAGATAGAATCATGCATTTTTCCCATGGCATGATATCCTGAAGCGGGTGAAGGTTGAGTTCTTTTACTCTTAATGAAGTCTATAGATCTGTATAGAGTGGGGTACCAATCTACAGGAATACCTTAGATAGACTGACCTATGTGAATGAGAAAGTGTGGCCGCTTTCTATGAGAACATTGCCAGTTCTCTAGAGCATTCATTGAAACTGGGATAAGCACAAGGTTGTAATGTGCTGGCATTTAGGACTTTACTCTTAGTATAGTTGTGTGTGTATTAAGTAATTTGTTCTCTCTATAGAGTTTAAAGACATATGTTCACTCAGTGTCAGAGTTCAGAGAATTTAATACTATGTAAAGGTTCAAAATCGAAAGATACCTTTGCTTATGCACATTACTATACGGATCTTGCTCAATGATTTTAAAAATATAAGTGGGGGGATTGTTGGGATATATGTTTGTTTATGGGTGAAAACTATTTCTGCCGGTTTTGGTAATTTGGGGTGTGTGGATGAGAAATGAGTCTAAACCTTAAACAAATGCACTGCACGGGAGTGCTTGTAGATTCGAGAAATCAATATGTGCAAATCCGGCCTAAACCAAGAAATGGCCATTCCAAACTTGTTTCGGTCACAAAGTGAAGGAGATGGGGTTGATCTTAGGGAGGGAAGCGAAGAAGGTGTTGGCTATGTATGACTTGTATCAGAAAGATGAACTGGCTTGCAGGATGTAAGCTATCAGTTCTGGTGTTTGAATACAATTGTATCAACACTTGCCTCTGTTGTCCTGTCTTGCCTTGTTCCTGTTTGGAAAATAGGGAGGAGGACCTATTTATACAAGTCTTTAAGCCTAACCCTCGTATCTCGTGGGAAGTGGAGAAAGTGGAGTGATGGAGTAGTGGAGTCGTGTGTTAGTGTCACACGACCAATCTTGCCCACTTCTCCCATCATCACTAACCGTCCATGACTTCCCGACACGTTCTTGTGATGGCGCGTTGCGCTTTGCAAACTGTAAACCGCCAGACTAATACCCCAGTATGTATCCCCCAGTTTGTGACATGATTGATGTCTCGAGTGTGTGGATCATGAGACCCACAGAAAGTAGCATGTAATACTAGATTAAATAACTAAGTTATTTAGGAAGTCGATACTTGTGAAGTATCGTGTGTATTCTATGCAGGTACTGCATCGAGTATATTCAGCATGTATGAAGCATCGCTGTTTGAGCGTCTCAAAATAGCCTCATGTCTAGCCTACTTCATGTGATGGTTTGGAGGTTGCGCAAGCAAGTCCTCCCTTGTCGACCACATGGTGTGGTAGAGTGACGGGTGGTGATCACCATGACGCCTCACTGACCAATTAACTCCTGACCAGGGATGTATAACCAAGCCGGTGAAGTTGGACGGACGAGATGATCTTTGAGACACTCATCTGCGACCGTTAGTGGAATTAGGGTTTTAGAAGAGGTGCGCAAGCACCACTTTTCAGCTTGGTCGAATTCAAGCTTGGGACACGATTTTGGCATGGCCGATCGGGCATGCGTGTAGACGGCATGCCGGAATACATGCCCATACCTCATTGTCCCGTGAAAGTGTGATCTGGACCGCTTAATTTGTCCGCCAAAGAGGAGCGGTCAGGATTGATTTACGACAGAAGTTTGGTGCCGCAAATGCCGCGCGTCATGCCTTCTTCAGGCTCGCGTTTCGGGACAACCAAGCTTGGTCGGTCCCGCCCGATTGGTTCGGCGTGTAGGTGGAAGGCTGGTGTACATGCCTATACCTTACTTTCCCATAAGAACGTGATCTAAACCACTCAATTCGTCCGGAGAAGTTGAGTGGTCGAGATCAGTTTGCGATTGGGAAGTGTGACCACGCTAGTTTGGGCGTGCGGGTGGAAACCGGGCATGGTATGCCTTGGCCGATCGGGTGTGGAGATATATGGGTCCACGTTGATCATGTTGATGCTCACTGGACTTGCTCAGTCGACTCATAAACCCTCCTTTCGATCAGGAGAAAACGGACGTTTGCGATCAATGCAAACCCTAATTAGGGTTTTGCCGGCCGTGCGGCATGCCCACTTTGGGCGCACGATCTGGAACGACCAGCCATGGTTGGTCCTGACCGATCGGTCATGTGTGTAGGCGGGATTACAGTGAGCGTGTTGACATGCTCTGGGCCCTTTGAATCTACATCTACACCCTCCATCTATGCCTGCGAAGATGGATGGTTGAGACTGTTTTGCGACACATGTAATGTGCCGCAAACCCTAATTTAGGGTTTTTCGTCCGTACTGCTTTGGCTTGGACGGTTTGGCAAGCTATGCCACCCTTTTGGGGAGGCCGACCATGCGGGGCCCGTGTTGGGTCGGTAGTGAATATTCCAATACCTGCTTGGGGTCATGGATTCAATCTAAGCCATCCAATCATGCTGTTGAAGTTGGATGGTCGTGATCGTTTCTGAGACTGATATGGACAGTCCAGATTCAAATATGCTTAATCGGGCTAGTATAACACACCGAGAGATGTATGCTCAATCGGGCTAGTATAACACACCGAGAGTTGTAGCTCATGACGGGTATTTCGTACATGCTTCATTATTAATGCTTGGAGGTTCGTGTTGTTATTCTACTTAGAACAACACTCATTCGTCATCTTGCACCCAGTTTTGTTAATGAGTACGGGAAATACAAGGCTGGTCATGCATTAATTAATAATGCTATAAATTCACGGGTATATGGGATTGTTGCTACATGCTCCAACACTTCGATGAATTTCGTGTATTTAATTCACGAGAATCCGACTAGGATTGTTGCCATATGCTCCATTCTAGGTGAATTAGTAAAGTGAAGAAGTATTCATCACTTTATCGGTGGCTTTCCTTTGCGGGATGTCAGCACATAAATTTGGTTTCACAATTTTAGCCCTGAACTAAAATCCACCATCAACATTAAGTCCCCTGCCTAGCACATAATGATTACACTATTGTGGGGCAGGCATTAGATGGTGACATATACAGATAAAACTTATGAGACAAAGTTAGATATTACCAGGAGAGACGAGTCGTCCTGTCCTTGGAGCATGTCACGTTCAAGAGGCGTTCAGGCGAGCGTTCCCCAAGCATGATGTCGGTCTTGCCTGTTTCGATCGACCTTGCTATGCCTCGCTTGGCCGAGAGCCTTCTTCGTGATTGTTCCGCTCGAGCGTGGGGCGATGTGCTGCTCAACGGGCTGTTGCGCCTGCTTCGCTCGATCGTGGGACTCATCATGCCCCTGCTTGATCGAACGTGGGCTTGTTATGCCTGCCTTGCTCGAACGTGGGACCCACCACGTGCCTGCTTTGCTTGGGGCCTACAGTGCCCTTCGACCAATTTGGGGCTGGATGTGCCCGATCAAGTGGGAGCTGCGCGTGCCAATTTGCTTGGGGCTGGATGTGCTGCTGACCAATTTAGGGCATGGGATGTGCCCGATCAAGTGGGAGCCCGCGTGCCTGCTTTGCTTGGGCCAGGAGGCTCTGCTTTGACCAATTTGGGGATGGATGTGCCGATCAAGTGGGAGCTGTCTCGTGCTCGCTTTGCTTGGGTCAGCTATGCCTTCTTCGACCAATTACCAAACCTGTTGCCTCACCCCAACACCGTACTTGCCCCTTGACCAACACCGGCCTTGCTGATTTGACGAACCACCGACGGACATCGTTTGCTTTTCGACCGACACCGGTCTTGTTTGCTAACGTGACCTAATACCGGCCTTGTTCGGCCGACGTGGCACAATACCAGCCTCATGACGTTGATCGGCCGTGACCAATACCGGCCTAACGTGACCCAATACCGTCTCTACTTGCGTGACATGATATCGGTCTTGCTTGCGTGATGGGATGTTAGCCTTGCGATCTCGACCAACACCGGCTTTGCGGACTTGACTAACACCGCCTCGTTTTGTGGCCCAATACCAGCCTCGTGACTGAGCAGTACCGGCCTTGTGACTTGATCAACACCGGCCTTGCTTTCTTTGCCCGTACAGTTTATGTGCTTGCTCGAGTGTCATCCTTGCTACTTCGATCAACACCGGTCTTGCCTTGACGAACACCGGTCTTGCTAACCAACATCGGTCTTCCCTTTGATCGGACGTGGGATCTAGGCGTGCTTGCTTTGCCCAAACTGAACCTTGTATGTTCGAACGTGGTGTGGGTCCCGCTGAGAGCGTTGAAGCATCTTCTGGAGCAAGCAGGTCCCGGAGAGCGTTGAAGCGGATTATGCGGGAGAGAGTGTTGAAGAAGTTCTTGACTGACGGTAAAGGAATTTCATGCTGAACCTCAGTCCCAAAGCGTGTTCTACGTGGCTCTATCTGGTATGCCCGATGGGTCTTTTGTACGTAATGGTCGTTGATATGGTGAAGCTCTGGATGGTACTAATGTACGAGCAACAACAGTTCCTGTAAGCAGCTGTGATCAGAAGAGACTGGTAGGGAGAGGCGTGATAGCTACGGGCACGAACTTGGCAGTCTTCATATAGTGGTAGAGCTCGTCTCATTGTTAGAGGGATAAACTGGAACCGATGGCTTTCTTGACGTTTCTTCATGAAATAGAGAAGAGGAGACAATCCCCGCCCACGAGTATCCGTAGAGCTTTGGACTTGATATATGTTGTCACGCTAGGTTCATGAGAGGTGTCTTTGAGATAGGCGTACTAAGCGGTCCCGTCATACTCCATTGGTAACGCAACTAAATCTTCTACGGAGACAAATTCCCAAAGCGTCTCTCATTGATGTAGTTACGATCGATCCGGATATGGAATATCTTGGACGTTGTTTCACCATTACGGCAATCGTGCATATGGTCTTTGGAGTTGGAGTTGGCGATTTTGGACGCGCAGATGTTGTATCTCGGTGGCTTTCCTCTTGCTGCAATGAAAAAACTGCTTATGGAAGGTCAAGGTTGTATTGCTGTTGGTGAGATGTATGCTTCCATGAACATCATGAGGCTCTTCATTCTTGGAAGGCCCAGTTCTTTCCAGCAGGGTAGATGTTGTCGTAGATGAGCGTTCAACAGCTTCACGAAGTCCGGAGGATGACCAAAAGTGCACATTCTCCAACATAACACGGTAGACATGCACCATCCTCTGATAGAGTGATTCGCCCGGAGATTGCTTGATTGGCTTGGATCCAGGTATGGCATGTAGGTGATGGGTGACCAATTTTTCGTCTATACCAGGCATTTCCTCGAATGTCCAGGCAAACACATCTTGGTACTCCTTGAGTAGTTGGACAAGACTCACACGTTCGTCCATGGACAGAGTCGAACTGATAGAGACAGGCCTGGGAAATTCTTCATTCCCGATGTTAATAGTCTCGGGCTCGTCAGTTGTGGAGTTGGTGCCATCTTGTAGCTGTCGCGGAGCGTCCAATACCTCCTCTTGTGCTTCGTCGTTCTTGCAGCATTCAACTGGGCGGAGAGACCGGGTGCCGGTCTCTCGCTAATTGCTACAGTGCTTAGGTATATTGTCTTCCCCTTCGATCACGCTTTGGCTCGAAAGTGCGTTCCCTTTTGGTGTGAGCATGGGTTGAAGCTTCACGGATAAAGATGGACGCCTCGTCAGAAAAGGCGTGTCGTGGTGCTTAGCCCCCCAGTGATGCAAGTCGGTCTTCTTCCTGGATTGAAGCCCACGTGGGTAGTGGGGTTCACATGACTTTGTCTGACCTTCCCTGCGGAGTTTCTTTTGGCTCGAACAGTTGCACTCCGCATATTGGTGCGTACGGAGACAATGATGCAGGAATACGGATGACTTCCTCATTTAGCATGGTCTTCAGGCACTGGTGATACGTTGAAGGGATGACCTTATTGTCATGAAAACACGGTCTCACTAGTATCATATGGTAGTCCGGCTCCTTTTCTATGACTTAAAATTTCACTTTTGACTGAACGGGCCCTACTTGATAAATTGATTGACATACCCGTATGTCTTTGGTCTCGGTTTCCTTCAAGTCCTGTCATTGTGGTGGGATGCCGTACAATCTTGCATGGGCTAACCTTGGCTGTCCTGAGAGTCTTGAGAGTAATCACATTCGAAGATGCTCCTGTGTCGACGAGGGCCCTCCTGAACTCGAACCCTTGATGCGTGCGGTAACATGTAGGGCCCGGTTGTGACCTTCCTCTGCCATCATGTCGTCTTCTATAAATGTAACATTATTTACAGATGTTTCCGATGCAGTTAGGACTTTTGGACGTGAAGGAGTCAAGTGTACGTCCAGAGCTATTTTATTAATTGCACCAAACGTCTCTGCCCGTTGATTCTTCGAGAGGTGCAAGAGTTCACACAAGCTTTCCACTAGAGATCCCGCTTCCTGATCCACTGGTCTCTGGTTCATAGTAAAGCTGTTGATCTGAGGGGAACTAGTCCTCGGTGTAGAGGTCTTCGGAACGCTCATCTCTGATGTCATCTTAATGAGGAGATCAAGTATGTCGTTTACCGCTTCCTTGATTAGCTCCATGTTCTTCGTGTGAATCTCCCTGTGCCGTGCTAGTTCGCTTAATGTTGGAAATCTCCTGATCATGCCGCCAGATACGCCGTTAGGAGGAGGGGTATCTCCGTTGGAGGAACCATCAGGATTTGAGACTGTCGAGGCGGTCCTAAGACCAACCATCTCGAAATTGATTGAATGGTATTGAAGAAATTGACTTTACAATCGAGAGATTAACCTCCCACTATGGTCGCCAATTGTTTATGGGTGAAAACTATTTCTGCCGGTTTTGGTAATTTGGGGTGTGTGGATGAGAAATGAGTCTAAACCTTAAACAAATGCACTGCACGGGAGTGATTGTAGATTCGAGAAATCAATCTGTGCAAATCCGGCCTAAACCAAGAAATGGCCGTTCCGGACTTGTTTCGGTCACAAAGTGAAGGAGATGGGGTTGATCTTAGGGAGGGAAGCGAAGAAGGTGTTGAGATTGTGAAGGTGTTGGCTATGTATGACTTGTATCGTAAAGCTGAACTGGCTTGCGGGATGTAAGCTATCGGTTTCGGTGTTTAAATACGATTGTATCAACACTTGCCTCTCGTTGTCTTGTCTTGCCTTGTTCTGTTTGGAAAATAGGGAGGAGAACCTATTTATACAAGTCTTTAAGCCTAAACCTCGTATCTCGTGGGAAGTGGAGAAAGTGGAGTGATGGAGGTGGAGTAGTGGAGTCGTGTGTTAGTGTCACATGACCAGTCTTGCCCACTTCTCCCATCATCACTAACCGTCCATGACTTCGACACGTTCTTGTGATGGCGCGCTGCACGCACGTCTGTAAACCGCCGATTAATACCCCATATGTATCCCCCGGTTTGTGACATGATTGATGTCTCGAGTGTGTGGATCATGGGACCCACAAAGTAGCATGTAATGCTAGATTAAATAACTAAGTTATTTAGGAAGTCGATACTTGTGAAGTATAGTGTGTATTCTATGCAGTCTTGCATCGAGTATATTCAGCATGTATGAAGCATCGTTGTTTGAGCGTCTCAAAATAGCCTCATGTCCAGCCTACTTCATGTGATGGTTTGGAGGTTGCGCAAGCAAGTCCTCCCTTGGCCGACCACATGGCGTGGTAGAGTGACGGGTGGTGATCACCATGACGCCTCACTGACCAATTAACTCTTGACCAGGGCTGTATAACCAAGCCGGTGAAGTTGGACGGACGAGATGATCTTTGAGACACTCATCTGCGACCGTTAGTGGAATTAGGGTTTTAGAAGAGGTAAGCAAGCACCACTTTTCAGCTTGGTCGAATTCAAGCTTGGGACACGATTTTGGCATGGCCGATCGGGCATGCGTGTAGACGGCATGCCGGTATACATTCCCATACCTCATTGTCCCGTGAAAGTGTGATCTGGACCGCTCAATTTTTCCGGCAAAGAGGAGCGGTCAGGATTGATTTACGACAAGTTTGGTGCCGCAAATTCCGCGCGTCATGCCTTCTTCAGGCCGCGTTTCGGACAACCAAGCTTGGTCGGTCCCGCCGATTGGTTCGCGTGTAGGTGGCAGGCTGGTGTACATGCCTATACCTTACTTTCCCATAAGAACGTGATCTAAGCCACTCAATTCGTCCGTGAAGTTGAGTGGTCGAGATCAATTTGCGATTGGGAAGTGTGACCACGCTAGTTTGGGCGTGCGAATTGGAACGACCAGGCATGGTATGCCTTGGCCGATCGGGTGTGGAGATAGATGGGTCCACGTTGATCATGTTGATGCTCACTGGACCTGCTCAGTAGAATCCTAAACCCTCTATTCGATCAGGAGAAAACGGACGTTTGCGATCAATGCAAACCCTAATTAGGGTTTTGCCGGCCGTGCGGCATGCCCACTTTGGGCGCACGATCTGGAAAGACCAGCCATGGTTGGTCCTGACCGATCGGTCATGTGTGTAGGCGGGCTTACAGTGAGCGTGTTGACATGCTCTGGGCCCTTTGAATCTACATCTACACCCTCCATTTATGCCTGCGAAGATGGATGGTTGAGACTGTTTTGCGACACATGTAATGTGCCGCAAACCCTAATTTAGGGTTTTTCGTCCATACTGCTTTGGATTGGACGGTTTGGCAAGCTATGCCACCCTTTTGGGGAGGCCAACCATGCGGGGCCCGCGTTGGGTCGGTAGTGAATGTTCCAATACCTGCTTGGGGTCATGGATTCAATCTAATCCATCCAATCATGCTTGTGAAGTTGGATGGCTGTGATCGTTTCTGAGACTGATATGGACAGTCCAGATTCAAATATGCTTAATCGGGCTAGTATAACACACCGAGAGATGTATGCTCAATCGGGCTAGTATAACACACCGAGAGTTGTAGCCTGTATGGGTATTTCGTACATGCTTCATTATTAATGCTTGGAGGTTCGTGTTGCTCTGCTGAGAACAACACTCAGTCGTCATGCCGCACCGTAATGAGTACGGGAAATACAAGGCTGGTCATGCATTAATTAATAATCTTTGAATTCACGGGGTATATATGGGATTGTTGCTACATGCTCCAACCTGGATGAATTTCGTGTATTTAATTCAAAGAATACTGGGATTGTTGCCACATGCTCCATTCTAGGTGAATTAGTAAAGTGAAGAAGTATTCATCACTTTATCAGTGGCTATCCTTTGCAGGATGTCAGCGCCTAAATTTGGTTTCACAATTTTAGCCCTAAACTAAAATCCACCATCAACAATGTTTTAAAATAATTCTTTTGTACATTTATAACAATAATTCGAGCTTGGCCCAGTGGTTAAGCATTTTGGGCCTGGAGGGTTAGGTCTCAGGATCGAATCCCCCCCTATTGATTGTGCACATATATATATCATTAGTCCGTGAGCGGGGCCTTGGGGCCTTGTGAGGTCTCTTGAATTTGGAAAGTATTTTTTGCTCTTTTTAAAAGAATTATTAAAACCGTTTTACTGCACTTAATTATGTTTTAATTATGGCATGACTTATTTGCCCGTTTTTTTTTGTTTTTGAATGGAATTTTAACTACAGCAATTAATTCAATTTATTTTCATTAATTTGTATTGACTACCTGGTTATAAAAACAGTTTTGAGAACATAAAGAAAACACAAGTTTTTACACTATTATTTTCTAAGAATCAAGAGACCAAAATACCGAGCAAGAATAGAGAGAGTACAAGTGATCGATTTCTCATTGTGTGCGTGAGAGATCGAAAGAGAGTTTTTCTCGGCTGTTTTATCCTGGGGGCGTTGTGACGAAAAAAGAACTGCTTGAACAAGACTCAAGGCAGAGCCACGAAACGTCCTAAAGAGAGCGACCTGGTCGTGACTCAGCCGTCACTTGTTTTTGTGTTCTGATCTTAGTTTTACAGGTGTGAAATCGGCAATTGTTCCAACAAATTTTTTCATGTTGTATGAGAAGCCATTTTGGAATCCTTTGACAATACTCGTGGAAATAAACATGCAGGGGGTTAGTCCACGAGTGAGTTGGGGGGAGTTTAATGTATTTTGGATCTTGGGGATTTTAAGGGAGTGTAAGATAGTATAGGGAGTTTGAGACAGTTTGGTGTTTTGAGTGTAGGGAGTTTGAGAGACTCTCCCAAAATCTCTACTCTTTTGAGAGATTTGGAGAAACTCCCTAGAACTCCCCAAAAATCCCAAAAAAAACCTAAATCCCTAGCATTCTAGTTTTTACCACTAACAGGGAGTTTAAGAGTTTCTTTCAAACTCCCCCACGACTAATGGGGTTTTCTTGGAAGTTTGGGAGACTCTTCTAAACTCTCCCACGATTAACGGGGATTTTAAGACTCCTTCGAGCTCCCCCACTACTAACGGGGAAAAACCCAACTACACCCAACTCCCCCAACTCCCTTGAATACTAATACCATGATGGTGTCCTTGACTACACGTACGTTAGTGATTTTTCAAAATAGACGTCTTGTTCTTATTCATCATATGAAGTGCTCATGAACAGAGCAATCAAACAAGTTGCGAAAACAGATATCAAATTCTTATTTTCCGCGAAAATGTACTACATAACACATCATTCTCTAAGCAATTAATTAGCCTAAATAATAGTTACACTTTAGAGAAGAAGATAAACTTTCATTAATTGTATTGTAAAAACTTACAGAGAAAGAAAAAGGACAGAGTATTAATACAGTGTTCCGTACAATTCAGTAACACGTGTAGGAATATTATAGAAACTGAAAATAACAGAAGCTGTCAGGACAGCCTATAAACAGTTGTAGTAAAAGAGAAATTATACACTAGGTGTTACTAGCCCCCCTTAAACTGAAGATAAGTAAGAATCTTTAGTTTGTGTTTCTAAAATTCAAATCGGGGAGCTGAGAGTCCTTTTGTGAAGATGTCTGCTACTTGTTGTAAAGTTGAAATGTAAATAACCTGCAAGGATTTAGATTGAACCAGCTCTCTGACAAAGTTAAAATCAAGAGCTAAGTGTTTCATTCTACTGTGAAATACTGGATTTGAAGCAAGTGCAATTAAGCTTTTATTGTCACAAGCAATAGTTGGAGATGATGGAAGAAAAACATGCAGATCTTTAAGAAGTTTACATAGCCAAACAACTTCAGCAGTTGTGGATGTTAAAGCTCTATATTCTGCTTCAGTACTAGATCTTACAACAGTTGCTTGTTTCTTAGCACTCCGACTCACATGATTAGAACCAAAAAGATACAAAGATCCACTTACGGATCTTCTATCATCTGGGTTTCTGCCCAATCAGCATCGAAACATCCTTGCAAAGCGTTAATCCTTTTGTAAACAAGTAGACCATGATCAAGTGTAGCTTTAAAATACCTCAAGATTCTTTTGGCTGCAGTTAAATGTGATGTTGTAGGAGAATGCATGAATTTACACACTTGATTAACATCAAAGCATATCTCGGTTATTGTCCATGTGAGGTATTGTAAAGAGCCAATAATATACCTATATTCATTTGGATTAGATAATAATTCACCTTGATAGCACTTAACTTGAATGAAGTGGACATGGTGTAGAACAAGGCTTCACTCCGATTAGATTAGTCTTATTGAGCAAATCCAAAGCATATTTAGTTTGTGATAGAAACAAGCCATCCTTGTTTCTTTTGACTTCCAGAACCAAGAAATAATGTAGATTACATAAATCTTTAACTGGAAACTGAGTAGAAAGATAAGAAATAACTGATGCATAGTGAGAAAAGTTATTTCCAGTAATGATAATGTCATCCACATAAACTAATATAATGGTTAGTTGAGAACCAATCTTGAACAAAAAGAGAAGAGTCTCCAAGATATGGTATGAAATTCAAAGAAATAAGAGCATCGATAATTTTTCAAACCAAGCTCTTGGAGCTTGCTTAATCCATATAAAGATTTGTTGAGCTTGCACACATAATTTGGATGTTCTTTATCTTTAAATCCTGGAGGTTGTGTCATATATACATCTTCGTTTAAATCTCCATGAAGAAAGGCATTACTTATGTCAAGTTGCTTTATTTGCCAATCAAAATTTACTGCAAGAGAGAGGACTAACCTTATTGTTGCAGTTTTAACAACTGGACTGAATGTGTCAGTGTAATCTAGACCTTCTAACTGATGAAAACCTTTTGCAACAAGTCTTGCTTTGTGTCTTTCAATAGTACCATCTGGATTATATTTATTTTAAAGACCTATTTGCATCCAATCAAATTCTGAGAAGGATGAGGTGGAACATATGTCCAAGTATCTGCATTCTTCAAAGCAGTGTGTTCATTTTTCATAGCATGTTGCCAGACTTCCACTTTAGCAACTTGAGAGTAACATGTTGGAGTCTAAACAACAATATGAGAAAGATGAGTAGAAGATAGAGCATACTTTGTTGCTAGATATACCTTTGGTTTGTGAACTCCATTTTTAGCTCTAGTTTGCATAGAATGTGTATAAGTAGATGAAGGACTAGTTGTGGTTGTAGAAGACTCAGTAGAATCAAAGAACATGAGTGGAAGGATTAGATAAAGTTGATGCGATGAATCGTAGAAGAAATAATATCCATTGCAGCAGGTGTAAGAGGAAAATCCATAAAGACTGTATCAGTGGTAGAAGTATGCTGCATTGCTAAGTAAGGGAAAATGTCTTCATAAAACACTAAATGTCTGGATACATACACTTTTTTATTTGTAGGATCCAGGCATCTATATCCTTTGTTTTGAGAGCTACATCCCAGTAAAATGCACTTAACACTCCTTGGTTGTAACTTATTAGAAGTATAGGGATTAAGCCATGGAAAGCACAAACAACCAAAAGATTTCAAAAAAGCATAATCTGGTTCCTTTTGAAACAATCTTTTATAAGGAGCATCAAAAGACTATGATCTAGTAGGTAGCCTGTTAATGATATAATTGGCAGTGGATAGAGCATACCAATATTCAAAAGATAGACCAGATTGAATTAAGAAAGTCCTTGTAATCTCAAGTAAATGCTTGTGTTTTGATTCTGCAACACCATTCTGCTCATGTGTATGAGGGCAAGTAATTTCATGTGAAATACCAGTATTCACTAAAATATCCTTCAAGCTGTGGTTAACAAATTCTCCATCACCATCTGTCCTTATGACTTTAATCTTGAAATTCAATAAATTCTCCACAGAATTCTTAAACTGAACAAAAATACCTTTAAAATCGGATTTCAAAGTTAAAGGATAGACCCAACAGAACTTGGTAAAATCATCTATGATATTAACATAGTAATTGAATCCATTTACAGAAGTAACTGGTGTAGGACCCCACACATCCATATAAAGAAGTTGTAAAGGAAAATGAGATACATCTTTGGGACATAGTAAAGGATTGCTTATGACTTCTCCCTAACTGACATTCAGTACAATGTAGAGGTTTATTTGTAAAATCAGTTACATTTATTATTCTAGATAGGCTAGACAATGTTTGAAAAGAATGATGGGCTAGCCTTCTATGCCAGGTTGTAGAAGTAGCTTTAGCACAATGCCAAGCAGTAGCAGTTGGTGTTGAAGAAGGTAAAATAGCAGTGGAAGTTGTTGGTGTTGAAGCAGGTAAGATGTCACATGTCAATGGATATAATCCATTTTTACTGAGGCCTTGAAACAGTATCCTCTGAGACTGTAAATCCTTGACAGTGAATCAGAAGCAGTAAAAGTGAGGGAACAATTATTATCTCTAGTGAATTTGTGTACTGAAATCAAATTTTGTGTAGCTAGAGGAACATGAATTATATTTTTCAACCTAAACTGTTAATGAGGAACAGAAATATCAATGGAACCACAATTAACAATGGGCATAGCTTTTCCATAAGCAGTATTAATGGACTCACCACCATTGTAAGAAGATGTTGAAGCAATATTTGATGCATCAGAGGTAAGGTGATGTGTGGCTCCAGAATCAACAAACCAAGGATTATGACCAAAAACATTAGCAGAGGCAAGCATTGCTTGTAAATTTTTAGGTGGTTCACGACCTTTATAAGCAAAATTCATACGATTCCAACATTCATCAGTAGCATGACCATATTTGTGATAGATCTGACATGTAGGTCTCTCTTCAAAGGATTGTGGTCTTGAAACAGAAGTAGGCTGAGAAGGTGGTAGTGGTGGTGTAGGTAATATCCCTAAAGATCTTCCATAACCTCTACCAGAAAAACGACCACCTCTTTGAAAAGAAGGATTATAGGCTCTAGAACCTCTACCAGATCCTCTTCCAGATGTAAAAAATGCTCTATTTGTAGATTCAAGAGAACTAGCAGCAAGATTTTGTTGAACAACTAATTCCTCACTCATTAAAAGATTGTGTAATTCAATACTTGATACCGGAGGACTACGAATACGAATAGAAGTAGAGAAAGATTTATATTCAGGACCTAGACCTGCTAGTGTAACTACAACAACTTCATCATCTGATATCATAGATCCACGAGCAGCAAGTTGATCTGTGATGGTCTTGATTTTATTAGTATAAGAAGCAATAGTAGAATTACCTTTCTTGATTGTAAGCAGCTTAGTTCGGAGTTGTATTGAATGAGTTGATGATATACGAGCAAATATTTCAGAAATTGCTTTCCACAATTCACAGGAAGTAGCAGAATTAGCAAAGTAGGAGATCACCTTGTCTGAGATTTTGAATTAATCCAGAGAATTATAGTGGAATCTTCATCAATCCTATTTGTATATAATGGATTTTCAACTCCATTGTTTGTATTGGTGCGAGTTTTATATTGAACAGGACACTCATGAGATCCATCAAGAAATTTCATAATCTTGAATTTTCGAATAACAGGTAGCATCAAGGATTTCCAAGTAAGAAAGTTAGAATCTGTAAGTTTGAGATTAACAATGATCATGAGTTGATTTAGAGGAACTTTGGTAATTGAGAAGGAAGTTGGATTCTCCATTGTTGTAGATCTGAATTTTAGAATTGAGAAGAAGATCAAAAAGTAAAGAAATTGAGACGAAGATGAAGATGAATAAGAAGAAGAATATGAAGATTAGAGTAGATAGAAGCGGAAAAGATCGAACCAAGAGAAATCAAATTTTCAAGATTTCTCATCTGATACCATAGTTACACTTTAGAGAAGAAGATAAACTTTCATTAATTGTGCTGTAAAAACTTACAGAGAAAGAAAAAGGACAAAGTATTAATACAGTGTTCCGTACAGTTCAGTAACACGTGTAGGAATCTTAGAGAAACTGTGAGGACAGCCTGTAAACAGTTGTAGTAAAAGAGAAATTATACACTAGGTGTTACTAGATAACAGATCTGTGGCCTGGTAAAAAGATATATTGGACATAAGTTACATCCCATCCATAAACAAGAGCAGTCGCTTTAATATCGCAAAGTAATACTTATAAAAATATAGTTGCAGGAAATCCCACAATACATCTATTATGTAGTTGCAGGAAATCCCACAATACATCCCTCACAAGAATTCATAATAATCAACATATCTTTAAGATCAACAATCACACTTTTTATTAATTCGGTTTAAGAATTTTTACAAGAAGGAAATGAAATCAAGAATACAACCGCTATCTTAAACTTTCTCTCTCCTCAGAACTTTCTCTCCACTCTCAAAAGATCTCTCCCCTCACCTTAAGCCTGTTCGGCTCTTTATATAGGATATTACATAGTGGGTGACAGCTAAGTTGTCCTTTATTTTCGGATCTGACTTGCGATATTCTCGCAAGTATACAAGTGTTAGATTTCGCAACACTCCTTAATCTCGCTAGGTTTCCACATCTTTCTCGTGTTTCGGCTGTCGTCATCTGTCGCGTCATTTCTATAACCACTCTGCGATGTCTTTGCAATGTGTTTTATAGCGGTTTCGCAATGGTATTGATGTTGCGATATTCTGATCCTACATCTTGCCTCTTCTCATGTCTTCTCTGCGAAGGAGAGAATGATATGAGAACTAGTGTTTCGAAATGCCGCAATTGTTCATTTCTTTCCTTAAGTTTTCTACCGACAAGATTCCATGAATTAAGCATAACCGCTTACACGTGTTAAATATTCCTCTACCCACCGGCACATTCAATGCTAACAGGTCATCACTTTCTTATCTATTTAAGAAGGGATCTATCATAGAAATAATTTCTTTCTTTTACTTCGACTTCTTCATCTCCATATTCTCTGTAAATCCTTATCGTCTGTAACTTTTTACGAATTCATCTTTCTGCTATTGTTCTTATGGATTCATCAAGGTTTGTTGACTTTGCTGAAATTGATCTTAATGAAACTGATCTCATCTACTGAAATTGTCTTATTTGATTTTGTTCATCTTTATGTAATTCCCATACTTTTTCTGTTTCAGCAAAAGTACCTCTAGCATCAAATTTACGGTCCAAAACCCTAATATTCCCAAGGGTTCACAACAAAGAGTCGATGTAAACAAAAGAAAGCATGCGAATATCAAGGTAGTAAGAAATATTATTCTTTTAATAACAATATTGTTGCCTCTGTTTCTTATTTGAATTGTGATTCGCAGGGTGATGGGAATGTCGACAAACCCCACAAAAGATCTCGTCACCTTAAAAATGTGGAAACTTCCGTCCCATTTCCTATGTTTAACCTTCAATATCTCCTGCGATCTCTTCGCAAGCTGAATCCTTACTTCCTGTTCGTGAAGGTATTGCCATAGATTTCTCCCCCGTAACTGATCTCTCTATAGTTGAAGTTCCTTGTAATAACCCTGCTGCGAATGAACCCTTTTCTTCTTCTACTGTTAATACCTCTCATCTTGACACTACCTCAACCCCAGTTATTAATCTTCCTCAAATTTCATCTTATAATGACGCATCTCTAACAAAGAATGATTCAATTCCCCAACCTTCTGTCATCACCACTTCTTCATCCGAATCTCTCCCTTTTACTAAAGAAACTTTGGAAGGAATATATATTGATGTCAAGGTTTTATCAGATGTTCTGGATGACGTCAAGAAATCTTTCGTTGATCCTATCAAATTTGGTGTCTGCGAAATTTTGAGTAAGTATTTTGGCTCTGACAAAATGATTTCGCAAACATCCTTTGAGAAAGAAGTTGAAACTTTAAAGGAGAATCTCCAAGCCATGACCTTGAAATGTGACACTCTTCATCTTGAAAATCAAAAGCTTCAGAATATCTCACTAGATCGTGACAATCTTCGCAAGAAGAACGAAGAATTAAAAGGTACAACTTTCTTATCTCCCCCCCCCCCCTTTTTTTAAAAAATCAATTGTTCGCCCTTTAAGTTTTACACCAGAAACGAATAATGGAGATATATCAGCTTGAATCCGTCGCTGAAGAAGCCCGTGTAAACAGAGATGCTTGGATGGATCAATATAACCAATTAGATACATACTTTGTCAATCAAATAGATAACCTTACCAAGGAGAATACTCAATTAATTCAGAAGCAAAACTTGTTAAGTAGTGAATTATCTCGCCTCTCTTATGCTTTGACTAAAGATAATTTGGAGTTGGAAACTTTATCAGATGAGAATAAGGCCCTATCTCAAGAGAAGCGAATTCTTTTAAATAAGGTGGCGATCTCTTCGCAACAACTTAACATTTGCCAAAAAATATGTAACGATCAAGAACAATCTCTCTGCTCATTGAGAAATAAACTTAAAGAAGTAACAGAATCATCTACTGCTGAGAGAGATAAACTTATTCAGGGTAGAATAACTTTAAGTGTAAAGGCAAGTCAACTCAAAGATCAATACTCCAAGCTCGAAGAATCCTATACTTCTCTTGCAAAGGAAAACACTTTACTCATTTCTAACGAAAAGAATCTTCAATCTCGCCTGAAAGGTTTAGTTGGAGATAAGTTTGACGATGCAATGGACTACTTGGAGAATAGTTGCATGACTTTAACTCAATATATTGTGTCGCAAAAGGAAGGTAGTCATAAAATTTGACTGCCTCAACCATTTTTTCTTTGTTAAGTCTTTTTATGATATTTTCCTCGCGAATTCTTCGCCTGAATAATTTTCTGTATTCTTTGTTTTCGCAGAATCTGAGAAAAATCTTCATTCCTCCATTTCTGTTTTGGAGTCTAAATACGCCAAAATTCGCAAAGAGAATGCATTACTTGCCTCTACCCTTGCTTGTTCTCGCGATCGGGCAGAAGGAAGGTTTGATTATCTTGCTTATTTCAAAGATATGAAAAGTAGGAATCATCAAAAAGCACTCCTTCGCCAAGTTCATCTCAGGGCTGAAGTTCTTGTAAATAATATCTTGTTTTCCAAATCTCTTCCCCCTATATCTGTCGAACCTTTGGAAGTAGATGACGATGAAGTTCCTTGTTCTCATGATAGTGATTATTATTATGAAAGTGGCGAAGATTTCGCAAATGAAGAAGAAATTCCTCCTAATGATGCAACTGTTGATGATAACCCAATTGAAGAAGAGACGAGAGTACACCATAATGAAGGAAGGACTGGCGAAAATGAAAAAACTGGCGAAGAACGTCCATTATCTCCTTCTGGCGAAAAAATTAATGAAAATATTTCATCTTCTCCTGGCAAAATTAATCTTGAATCTTGAGTTTCTTATGTAATTTTATTTCTTTGGGTTGCTTCATCTTTATAACTTCTTGCAAATGTTGTACTTCAGTAAACTTTAAAATGTATTTACTCTTTCATCATTGTGCTTACTAGCGAGAAAGATAATGCTTTTTGTTTAATAATTCCCATACTGCCTCTCATTATCTTTCTTGCGATGAATGATCTGCATAATAGTTAATTCTTATAAATTTTTTGTTGTATCATGTGGTCTTATTTTGCCTTCCTAGTTAAAGGTCTTATTTCGCCACCCCTTGTCATTGCGACAAAATCGCAGGACGTCTTTGCACTTACATGCAAAAACCCATTGATCTTGCCTTAACTTTTTTCTTTTATTGTTTTTGTTGCGACAATATGACAGGCCTAAATATTCTTGCGAAAATAAAGCCCTGTGACATTGCCGTCTTGCGACGAAATCGCAGGACGTCTTTACACTTTCATGTATTGACCCATTGATCTCGCCTTATCTTTCTCTTTTGTATTATTGCCTCTTCAGGATTGTCACACAAATATGACAAGCCTAAATATTCTTGCGAAAATAAAGCCTCGTGACATTTGCATCTTAAGACACTTATCAGCTCCCTAATGGAGGGTGCCGCCCTTATCTCCCCCCTGGTTGCCCCTTCAAGGAGGCGTACCTCTACCATACAAGGTTGGCTACTCCCATCCGGTCTTAACAACAACCAGTTGTTTTCGCAGCCTCTTATCCCTTTTGCCTATATGGCTTATGGTTACAAGACTGCACCCTAAGTGGGGTTTTCTTCGGGCCGAGTGCATCATACGTAAAGACTTGCCAAGAATGGCCGAGACGCTTCAAACGCCCCAGGCACTCTTGGCTCAACCGTGTACCTCGGCGCCTTGATCAGATGTCGCACTCCTTAGAAGAGACCCTCGGTCGTCCAACCTAAGTCATAAGCTTAGGTTGAAAATCCAAGGTACCTCTCCTGGATGGGCTTTATTGACCCCAAATCTCCATGACTCAAGTTCCAGGGGCGGTGTAACCTTTTCGCTGAGCCATGCAACAGGTACCCCCTTCTATGACGCACTTTAGGTCTTACATTTGCCTCTTGCGAAATTTTGATTTCGCGAACTAGGGTGTCCGCCATAGTAGGTTTGCCCCTTTCTAGTATGTCATTAATCTTTGATTATCTCTTTGTCATTATCTCTGCGAAATTTACGCATTTTCTTTCTTTGTTTTGGATATGTATAATCTCGCAATTATTCTTTCATAAGATCTTCACATAGATTCATTTTGTTTCAATCATTCACCATTTCGCAGTTGACTCTTTCCCAAAACTTTTTATGGGTAATATCTCTTTAAGTACAATCTGTTCCATGGTCTATCAAGTCTATGACCCACATCTTTACCCTCAGGATCCATCAATCTATACGCCCCTGTTCCAACTATTTCCTTAATGATGTAAGGCCCATCCCATTTTTTGGCTAGTTTTCCTCCACTTTCTCGCTGATATATTGGTGTTTCTCGCAGCACCAAGTCACCTGGTTGAAACTCTCATGTTTTAACACGTTTATTATATTCTCGAGCTAATCTTCGCTGGTAGTTTTCCATATGCTGTAGAGCCCTTTCTCTTTTTTCTTCTATTTCATCTAACTTGGTTAAAATCATACCCGCACTAAGATTTTTCTCCCAAGCTTCTCTTTTGGTTGTGGGAATAATAACTTCTGTTGGTAGCACGGCCTCAACTCCATATGTTAAACAGAAAGGTGACATTCCAGTAGCTTTTCGCTTGGTTGTGTTGTAAGCCTATACTGCATTATGCACCTGTTCGCACCATGCTCTATTGTTCCCTTCTAGTTTCTTCTTCAATATATCTGCAATTGTCTTATTTGTTGCTTCTGCCTGCCCATTGGCTTGTGGATATAGAGGGGTTGACTTCCCACATTTTATCTTAAATGTGTTGAGTAACATTTCTATGTTCTGCCCTTCAAACTGTTTCCCATTGTCAGATACCAATTGTGCGGGAATTCCAAATCTGCAGATGATATTTTCAAATATGAATGTAAAAATGTCTTTACCGCGAATGTGTTGTACTGCCTTTACTTCTGCCCATTTTGTGAAATAATATGTAGCGACAATTAGATATCTTCTTTGTCTAGATCCCGGTAAAAACGGTCCCACAATGTCTAAACCCCATTTTCCAAAAGGCCATACACTTGTTGAGGATGTTAATGGTTGATGAGTGCCAAATATTACATATTTCTACACCTTTTTATTGGCATTTAATTCATCTTTTGTGCTTAGAAATCAAATATTATCCCAAATTCTGTATTTTCTCTGTTTTCAAGAATAAATACTTGTACTAATTAATTTTGTGTTTTTAGGTAGTAAATAAAGCTTGGAGAAATTAAGGAGCCAAAAAGAGCAGAAAATTGGAGACGAGTGTCTATGGAGCAAAAAGCCACAGCACGCGTGCGCATCAGTTGCAACCCAACAAGAAGCAACCCATTTACAAAGATACGGGCTTGAGCAATCCAAAGCCCGGCCCATAACCCAAGTCCAAAGCCCGTCTCATCCTGAGCCGTGAGATCTGACCCATCCGCATCCAACGCTCGCTCCATCCCGCACATCAACCCTCGCTGCATCCGCCAAACACCACAACCACCTACACCTTCACCCATCGAACCAAACGCCTCCTTCCTCATTTATCTTTTCTCTCTTCCCCGACAAAACCGAGAGAACCCCATTTTCTTCTCTTCCCCGACTGACGGTCAAAGAGCCGACATCGCCACCACCATTTCTTCTCCTCTCGACACCAAAGAAGACAAAGACCAAGAATTACCGCTCCGCCACTCTAGCTCAAGTTATCTCCATCATAGCTTCTCCATACCCTAGAAGCTAGGTTAGAGATAGTTGGAGCTAGGGTTTGTCCAACAATCTCATTAATGGCTACCAGAGCCGATTTGGAAGAGGAAACACGATGGTATTTGCATTAATTGCAATTTCGAGTGATTGGGAGGTATAAATTTGAGTTGTTCTTCATGTGAGAAAAAAGGTGAATTTGGAGGGTTTTGTTCTTTTAATTCAATTTCAATTCTGTTTTAGAGTTTGCATGATGTTCTAAGTTATTTGACTAGGGTGTAGATGAAACCCCCTGATTTAATGTGAAGTTAATTAAATTCTCAAATTGTTCTTATTGTTTGTATTGTGTAGGATTATAGTTAGCCGTTTACTTAAACAAACCTGTGATCAATGATACTGTAAGAAGACCATTGATACTAGGGGTGAGTGAAGGGAATAAGTTGATCAAATATCTACCTGATGCCTTCAAGGGAAGGCATAAGAACACATTGAGAATTTGCATTGCCTTAGCATAGGATTAGAAGGTGGATTCAACCACCCTAGTACTCTCAGCCATTTTTTTACAACACCTCTTGCTTATTTGCTGCCTTAGATTACAGTCACAACTTCATCGAGTCGTATCGACATCCAAAGCAAACCATATTTGTGTTACTCCTTTAGAAATCAGTTTAGTGAACCATTAGAATCAACGTTACACACTCCAATCCCTGTGGATCGGCCTGTACTTGCCCTGTGTTGCTAGTCGACACTGTGCACTTGCAGTATACATTGTAGGCATCCCCATACCCAGCCTATCAAGTTTTTGGCGCCGCTGCCGGGGATTTGGTAGTAGTGTAGTTGCTTATTAGTATTAACTCAACTGGTTTTCATTCTAGTTTTGTATATATGTGTTAGAATTTCCTTTGTTTGCAATCATTGTTAGTGTAAATCAGCTGTAATTTTTGTATATTTCTCGCATCTTTTATTGCATTCTCGTTACATTCTCATTATTGCATTGTTACATTGTTACATCTGTTAGTTTTTCTTTTGTTCTTGTTTAGCTCATTGTCTCTTACAATCTGTAGCCTTGCTTGTTAATTTGTTTACTCTTTCAGTTCAGCGATCCTCTCATGTTGTAACCTGCAGCTCAGTAGTTCACCAATCTTTAAGTTGCAGTCCATATCCAAGTGCAGCTTAGTTAGTCCATCTGTATGCATGCCTTGCATTGCATCTTTTGTCATCCAAACCTTAGCTGTTAACTATCAGCTCTGAAACTCCTTGTTTCACCTGTGCATTCCAGAGAACTAAATCTCCCCTTTTGAGCTTACAGGTACCTTGCTGCAAAAACTGGAGCATAAACCAAGGAAAGCAGAAAAAGAGAAAAAGACGCAGGACAATTGTGGAAGTGCCTAAACCCGATTTATATCGGTGGTATCGTTCTCTAACCCTGTTGTGTTGATGAATGTGTATGTGACATTCCATGTATGCATGCTAAACAAGAGCTACACGTAGCCCTTATCAGTCCCTGCAAACCTGCAACACATATTTGCTAGCTGCAATTGCTAGGTCTTTAAGCTGAATTAGATCATTATGTGCATATGTATGAATTTATCACCACTTCCATGAGCTTTACCTCATTGCTTTGCGCATTGCCATTCTGCTGATCTGTGCATTACTGAAATTTTGATGAACATCATTGTATGTGCATCTGTGAGCCATGAATGCCTGATGGACCAGCTGCCTTGCTGAGTACTGCTCCATATCTGAAACTTTTGCTTGCTACTGTGACACTTGAGCAAATTTTGTAAAACTAAAATGTGTGCTTTTGTGCAACATGAGCACTGAAAATTGGCTGAATATTTAGTTCATCTTTTCATCAGAACCCCTTGGCTTCAACAAAGCTCTGGGCTTAGCTCCACCCTCGTAGGCTGTTGAGATTGAGCTGCAACTTGGTTAGCCAAGTTTGCTGCTAGCCCAAGTTGACATCAACTGAGTAAGTTGACTTCATCTGCCCTGTACCTTAGCATGCTCTATTCTGTCAACCAAAGCTGTTGACATATCTGTGTGATTACCAGTGTTGAATACTAGGTCATTTTCACTTGTTGTGCAATCTGTGCAAAAAGCTCGATTCAAAGATGATTTGAGCTGCAACTTAGTCTCTCTAGATCGAACCAGTTGATTGACCTCTCTCGCCATGTACCATTGTGCATAACCTGTAAAAATTGAGGTCAACCAACACAGTTGACACTTTGTGTCATGACGAATGTGCTGTAAAATGCTGAAAGTTTGTATCTAAATTGTGGCTGACCTGTTGACTCTATGATGCTTTGAATGATATGCCATGCCAATATCTGTGATAACTTGTGATGCTGACCTGTGATCACCAAACCACTGCAAGTATCTGTAATTTGTGTGTGATCTTGTGGCACTTGAGTGAATTGTTGGGCAACTAAAATTGTGTTAGTAGTTAGCTTGTTGTTTTTCAAACACACAAGCCCAACACGTGCTTCACCTTGAGTGAGCATAATCCAGCCTACCCTGTGCACTTTACACACTTTCTGTTTTTCTTGTGCACCTGCCAACACTGCTGTGCATCTCTTCAATAGCAGCAACAAGTGGTAGGCCCGAGAATGTATGTATTTTATGGCCTACGGTGATACCGCAAGTGCACGGTGTCTTTGTTGTAGGACTGAGCAAGTGCGGGTCGAACCACAGAGACTTGTGGTGCCGTATGAGTGATCAAAAGGGCTTACTTAACTGAATTTCAGGTGAAGTAACAACGTAACACAATGTTTGTGCCGATACGGCTGAGTTGCAGTGACTCTAAGCTAAGGCAGAAAAGTAAATTGTAAACGGAAGGCGAGCACTAGGGTGTCGAATCCATCACCTAATCTCAGCCTAAGGCGCCTTCAGTTTGATGAAGTTCTCGCCCCTTGAAATGGCAAGTTTGCCATTCATCCACGGTTCTCATTGGATGATTATTATCAACTAAGGTAATAAATCGATCCCTAGTATTAGTTGTCTTGTCATAGTACAACTAATCACAAATCGAGTTTCATTACTTAGATGATTAAGCCTATCCTAAATTGGGTATTCTAATCACAATTAAAGTATCTCTCCCAAGCACCTAATATATTTTCGTGGTACAAATAAATCCGAGGATCAAAAGCATTCAATGAAGCATGAATTGTAACAAGATCAACATAGAATTTATCCGACTACAGAGCATACATGGCATACTCTGTGAAGGTAAAATGTTGATTGTTAAGATTATAATTACCCTAAACAATAAAGCACAAACAAGAACAAGTCAAACTATGAACTAAACTCATCAAATGATTATGGATTTCATCTAACCCTAGCAATAGAACTCAGAACATGATTCAAATACAAAGAAATACAAATTAAACCTAATTGATCGCCCGGCTAATCCAGCGTAAACCCTAACATCCATAGAACACTCCTATTTATACATGCAAAGTTTCCCCAAAATACCTAACCCTAATTCAATTAAAAATAAAAATTAAAAATAAAAAACTCGAACCCACTATCTCTGAATCTGCTTCCTCTTCTTGTCACATCTCCTTAGCAACTCCCATCGATTGATAGATGAAACCCTAACCCTAGTCATCTTTAACCTAGCCTCTAGGTTGGAGAAGCTATGAAATAGATGACTCGAGAAAGAGTGATGGAGTAGGTGGCTATGGAGTTGTTGTTTGATGTCAGGAAGGTGATGATGGAGGCGATGATGGTCACTGCTGAAGGAGGTCATGATGTGGGAAGGGAAGGAGAGGAGAAGGCTCTCTCTCTTCAACTTGTCGGGTAAGGAAAGAAAAAGGAATGAGTTAGGGTTTTGGTTAATGGGAATATATAGGGCTCTTCAAAGTGTGAGGCGGGTATAGCGAGAAATGATGAGAAGGCATCAGCGAGCGTTGGATGAAGAAGCGGACGAGATCCGAACGGCTACGGATATATGCATCTTGATGTGTTGAGCGGGAGCGGCGATCGTTGATGTGCTGGTGGAGCGACCGAGGATGTAACTGAGGAAGATCTCAATGGCTCAGAGTGAGCGAGCTTGGATCCGGTCGTGGGTCGGCTCTAGCTCAAGGTCATGTCTTCCTTGTTGGGTTGCAACCGATTCGCACGCGGGACTTTGGCTATCTGCTCCATAGATGCTCGACTCCAATTCTTTGCTCTTTGGCTCCTCGGTTTCTCCGAGCTTTATTTATTACCTAAAAACACAAAATTAATTAATACAAATATTTATTCTTGAAAACAAAGAAAACACAGAATGGGGATAATATCTCGATTTATAAGCGCAAAGATGAGTAAAATGCCAATAAAAAGGTGTATAAATATGCACTATTTGGCACTCATCAAATACCCCCAAACCTGAATTTTACTTGTCCTCAAAGCTGAAACAAAATAAGAAATCCTAACTATACCCCGTCTGTAGTCTCTCGAATGCATTTAGCGTATGCACTAAGCCTTTAAACCCCTAGGTGTCCCTAGTGGACGAGTTGTAGTCTCGTGAGGGTTTACAAGAGGTGTACCCACAAAACCTTCTCCAACTTCAGAGTGTAAAAGAGTCTCAAGCCTCCAAGAAGCTATGAGGACATGTAGTTTCGCATGCTAGTAATGTGCTTAGAACTATCGAAGTACACATTCTCATCCTAATGCTGAGCGAGAAGTAACCATACCATATGAAAGAATTCGGATTCGATTGTGATCATAAGCCCCGACTTCGCCTCACCATTAGATTTTATGATAATTGCACTCAAAAAGATCGCTTTAGTCTCTCATGTGTGCAGCAGAATAAAGAGAGAAATCTCCGCACACGTTGTAGGTAAGAAGGATAACCTTCCAAATAAAATCTGAGACTCCACAAATGTGGACAAAAAGAATCTTTTTCCGATGATCTCTAAGAAAGGAAATCAACCATTAGTAAGGGTGGGGAGTACTCACTCACTTCACCCGATCGGCAATTAACATCAATCTCTCATAAGAACCATAGAAACGTCTTCAATCTTCGGTCTTCGGTCTCAACCTGATGATGAACTTCAACTTTACAAAACTTGAATTTTTTTTTTTTTTTTTTTTTTTTTTTTTTTTTTTTTTAACTTGATACATGAAATGAAAATAATAATACAACACGCAATTTTTTTTTTTTTTTTTTTTTTTTTTCTGATTGCCCCAAGATGTCTTCAGAATTTTATCCAGGTATGTGGATTACCTTCTACTTACTGTGTCGATGTTGCTGCCCCCCCTTCCATGCACTCCCTTTTGCAAGCACTTACTTTGATGCGCTAAGAAGCAAATCCCCCACCGGTTTACTATGTTCCAAAGAGATTCTATTTTGTGGCAAAGCATAACTTGTCAAGCATGCACAGGATTATTTATTGGTCACCCATTAGTGGGCTTAATCGAGTGCCTTGGTCCTAGACAATTCGAGCCGTGCTTTGCTATCGCTGGGTATTCCACTCGTTTGTTGAGAATGGCTTGTGCCCAAGCCGCAACAAATCCATGGACATCTTTGGGGATCACGCACTTCATTGTGCCAAAGATATTGTCCTAAGTTTCGACACGATATTGTTCGGGACGTTGTTGCCGACATTTGTTACAAGGCGGGTGTGCTCACACGCAAGAGGTTCCTCTCCGGTTTTCTGACAGCATGACGTTACAAAGGTTTGAAGCCTGGCCACATTCTCGTGCTCAATTGGGAGAATGGACAAGATGTTTGTATGGGATGTCACGGAGTATCACCCTTCACCGGGTGAAGGGGTTAGATCTTTTGTCCCGAAAAGCTATATCTAGTGTCAAGTTTCACGAAAACACACTAAATATTTGGATAAGTGTGTTTCACACGGCCATGGTTTGGGGGTCCTAGCTTTACCACTTTAGGGGAACTTGGCGAAGATACTTTGTGTTTTTTCAAGCGTCTGAAAAATTATTTAGTTAGCAATGACGCTAGTAGTGGTTTTGGCAATTTTATTTTTCATAGACTAGGAGTTGCTATTCAGAGAGGTGTTAGAGCCCAGCTTGTTGCTAGGTTACCAAACCAGTAGCATTATTTTTGTAATGTGTTTCAAATAATTACTTATTTATATTTTAAATAAAACGATAAACTCATTTTTTTCACAAACTTCATTAATTCTCATTCTATTTTCTTTTCTTTGTTGCACATAAACCTTGGACTATATCAATTTTTCTTTCATTATTCCGATTCATCCGATTGCACGACGATGATGTGTTTCATGGGTCTTGTTTGATTGAGAGAGAAATGATGCTAACTACAACCGGTATTTAGAAGGAGTTTTCATCTTTAGACGTCACCCTCATGATTGACGGAATTAGCACTAAGAGATCAAAAAGTAGTCCAAAGTGGTGCGGTTGGGTAGCTCACCATTCCTACCCTTGGACTGACGCACTTGACACACACTCTAAAAGCTTTTCTAGAAAGTCACAAAGAGTGAAGGTCGGTGACTCGCTTGATGTAAAATGGGTAGTCTCCACTATGGGTGATCACAATTCTACTCCGAATATCTAAACAAAGACCTAATCCGCCTCTCCGATGGTTAAATCCAACTTTAACGCCTAATCAACTAAGAAACCCGATTGTGTTCTCCTAAGACTTCCAAGTCTCGTTATTTCACGTTAAATCTCTATGTAAACATAGCTAGAAGCATGCTAGTGACTCTAAAATCTCTAAAGTTGGAGGTTTTTACAAAAAGAGTTATGATTTTTTTTTTTTTTTTTTTTTTTTTTTTTTTAAATAAAAGGTAAAATAAAAGACTAAAAACTCTAAATGCAAAATGCACCCCAAACCTAAATCAAACATTGTCCTCAATGTGTCACAGATAGGAAAAATTTAAACAGTCACATACCATGAGAACTATGCCGAAAAGAGAAAAGGAAGAGATTACCTAAATGTCTGGAAGCGGGTTGAGCTTCATTCGTCAAGGCTAGAATCCAATATTCTCAACGGAGATCATATCGATTAGCATAATATATGTGCAAGAAGACTCAACCGAATCAAGAAAAGAAAAATTTAACAAGTCCTACTCGGATATATACAATGAAAATTCACCATAAACTAACGCTCTAAAGAGTTGAGGATCAACCCAAAAGACGATATGTACACACATTAACTAACCTACAAATATAATATGAGAGTGCACGTAAGACTCAGTATGTGAATGAGTTTCAAACCTAAAACTTGTGAACGGGTGTGTTTGAAAGCACAAAGTCTTGCAATTTTAAGGGTACATCATGCAAAAGATCTAACTCAAAATGAGTTTTACTAATAAATGTGCATATATACGCATTCCAACTGTGGCTCTTTAAGAGTATTATACTTTGATGCAAAATAGTCCAAGAGGACTTGGGAAGCACAAAGCTCTAGGCCTAAGTTAGGCATTTTCAGAAAAGTTGGTTTTGCAATTTTGTGACAAACTACACCTAGGTTTGGTGGAGGAGTTTCAATTTGTGACTCAGGAGAGAGGTTAGGTACATCTAAGTTATTTTCATGTATAAAATCATTTGCACCGTCACACTCTTTCCTAAGGTCAGGAGTGGGTGAATCATGGTCATTTTCACAGGGCAATTGCACAGGTTCCACATCAACATCACATGCATGAATATCAGAAGAAGCATCATTCATAGGGTTCACGAAGAGACAATTAATGTCTCTCGAACCTAAAGATTCTACTACATTTTCAAAATATACATGCTCTTCATATTCATCATCATCATCATCATAGCACAAATGCATTTCCCTAACATTCATTTCATCTCAAGTTCCTCCCTTTCCTCATTTAGTGCATCATGATTTGACTCAATTTGAGTTCTAAGCTCGCAAACCTTTGGTCATTGACTTTTGATATTGCTCAAGGTTTTGCTCAAGGTTTTGACTAAATTCAAGAAGTTCATTATGTTGTTCAATGAAAGGAGAGTTTTCACTAGTGGGTATGCATTCCTCATATGGATATTCATTGTATGGTTGTGCATGAGGTTCACTAGAGAAGGGAAATTCAGACATGTTGCTATATGGATGGTCATGCATTGCATTCATTTCAAGCCTAGCATTTTGCTCTATGAGTGTATCCATTATTGATTGCAAACTAGGAGTTGGGGAGTATAAAATTGTTCATCTCCCCATCGTGGTGAATGATGCATGTGTGCGGGTTGATTATGGTCCCAATAGTCACTTCTAGACACTTCGTTCATTGGATTATCATGGTTTTTCCCTAGACCTGCCTAAAATCATGCAAGATATAACAAGTATTCAGCAGGGTGGTCTAAGCCACCACATAAGGTGCAAGCATGCGTTTCATATTGCCTAAAAACTAGATTCGACGATTGCCTTTCTAAAGCGATTGCCTATCTAAAGCGAGATAGTCGAGCCTCTAATTGATCTAAAAGTGATGACTGGGTATGAGGAGAGTGTTCATTCTCAACTTTGTGATGGATGATACATGTGCTCATAGTGATTAGGGTATGTGGTCGTGGCCCCGAGAAGGCGCATAAAATTCTCTAAAATCACTATGGTATGTGGGGGTTCATCTGTGAAGCGTGCCCGTAAGCACGCTCTCTAAGGGATTTGTTTCCATCCCCAGATGCACAAAATCTTGACATGGTCTAGCTCTCAAATTGAACTCAAAGCCCAAAGTGAAGTGGACTAAGTTTGGTTTATCAAGGTTTTGGTTTGTTGGGAAAGTTTGGTTTATGTGGGTTCATTTTTGTTTTTGTAAACTTTGGTTTATGTGGGAAAGTGTTGTTTGAAGCCCAAGATTTGTGAAAACAGCACAGCCCAAGTTTGTGTAAAGCCTAGTGGAACCAGGCTCGCTTTGTTTAGGATTTGGTTGCTTTGAAACCCAAGATTTGTGAAAACCGACAAAATTAGCTTTTGTGTAAAGCCTAGTGGACAAATGGCTCAGCCTTTAGGGGCGAAGCTGCCCAGATTATAATGTTAGCCCAATTCACCACTTGGTTGGTTGTGGGTTGGCCCAGTTTAATAACACAACATGCCCCAAAGGAATGTGGGCTCAATTTAGCCTAAGCAGCCCAGTTAAAGGCTAAGTTATGTGGGTCAAGTTTAGAATGGTTAGCCCAAGATTGGGCTTGACTTATGCACCAGTTCTTCTTGTGCGGGTTGTCTACACAACCCGGTCAGTAGGGTTCTTGTGACAGAGCACGACAGACTCACACGAAAATTGACACAAGACAGGCTATGTGCGGCTTAGTTTATGCACAGTCTAGTGAGGCACAATTCACAACACAAATCACAGCCAAGGGTTGGCCGGCTCACAACACAAAGACAAACTTGTGCAAACTCTCTCGAATGTAAATGACACAACACAAGGGGTTCAACGGTGTTAGCATTCAACAGTGTCTAGCAGCAAACTGTGGTCGTGCTCGGGGCTTGGCTAAGGTAGTGAGCTAGCACAAGCTCATGCATTGTGGAGTTTAAGTTCAATTTCTCGCCTAAGTTGAGCCCTAACTCACAGCTACAGGAGCTGGAGTGAGCAATTCGGGGCTTTGCAATGCCCCGCTTATCATGCATTCAGTGGTCGTGCTCGGCGAGGGTCTTACACAGGCACACAAAGCAAACAAAGGCATACAACTCATACAACTTATGTAGATGGTTACCTCGGGGCAATACAATGTTTGGTATCCTTAAACATGCATACAAATATCCAATCTCAAAGAAGCATTCATTCATTTATAGTTCAGGGATTGAGAGGAAGCAAACACTCTCACATAAGCAACTAAGCGCGAGACTAAAGATTGGCAAAGACAGATTTGGGCTACCTTCAACTCGAGATCATGCACCCGTTTCCACAATTGCAGGGGTCCGATGATACAGTCAGCCGGGGCGACAGAGAGGTTTACGATCATCCAAAGCGGCAGCAATGTATGCAAAGTGGTGTATGCTCGGGTGAGTTATGACTTAGGTTGATGGCACTATGGTCACGGGAATCATACAAGCATATATTTCAGGTTTCAAACTTGTTCAAGTGTCACGAGATAGTGGAGTTGTTTCACAGATAAGCTCATAATGCACGAGATGGTTCACACAAATTCTCGAGGTAGGGTCCGCACAAGTTTCACGAGTCTCAACGGATCATTAACATGTTGGCTAAGCTCTTATTTCACAAAAAGAACATGCACTGCTGCAGATCACACGTACATACCGAGAATTTGGGAGTGACCAACTCGCTTTCAGCCAGTAATGGCTATATTGTGCCAGCTTCTTGTCTTTCCCTGGTTGGCTAAGCTTTTAACAAATTGCACACAAAGACCTAGCAAAGGCAAGGCACAAGACAAAGAAAGACAGAATGCACTGCAGCAACAAAGAGATTAGTTCTCTATAATGAAAACTATGCTCAACTATGCAAAACAAGATGGTCCGTGGTTGCAAATCATGCGCCAAGATGGTCGTGGTTGTGCAACTATGCGGCAAGATGGTCATGTCTTGTGCAACTATGCAGCCAAGATGGCTGTGCTTTGCAACTATGCAGCCAAGATGGCTGTGCTTTGGACTGACTGGGGAAGATGGCAAGTGACACTAAGCTACAGCTACAGAGGCTTATAGCTCAGGATGATGTGCAGAGGATGCAACAAAAGGAACAATGTGCAGAGGATGATGCAGAGAGCTATGAAACTACAACAGGGTTATACAGGGAGCTATGATGCAAGGTTAAAACAAGTTATAAATTACAGGGAAAGCAAACTATATGCAGGGTTATACCAGATATGCAATGAGAGGCTAATGATATGCTAAGTTACACTATTAACAGAAGATAACAAAGTGAAACTTTAAAATGAATATATACAGGGATAGATGAAAACTCAGTGAAACAAGCCAAAAAACTACAGGGCACGCGCCAAGTCCCCGGCAACGGCGCCAAAAACTTGGTAGGCCTCTAAAGATGTTTAAATTACGGCCTACGGGTTATACCGCAAGTGCACGGCGTCTATTGGAGACGCGGCAAGTACGGGTCGATCCACAAAGACTTGTAGTGCTCTATATGTGATCTAAGGCTTACTTGACCCAATTTGGTGAAGTAACAACGTAACACAATGTTTGTGCCGATATCGGCAGAGTTGCAGTGACTCTAAGCTAAGGCGTAAAAGTAGATTGTAAACGGAAAGCGGGCACTAGGGTATCGAATCCATCACCTAATCTCAGCTAAGGCAGTTCTAGTTTGATGAAGTTCTCGTCCCTTGAAATGGAAAGGCTGCCATTCATCCAGGGTTTCTAAGGATGGTTTGTTATCAACCAAAGCAATTAGCTAATTCCTAGTATTAGTTGTCTTATCACAAAGATAACTAATCACAAATCACTTTCATTACTTAGATGATCAAATCTATCCTAAATTGGGTATTCTAATCACAATTAAAGTATCTCTCCCAAGCAATCGAATGTCTTTTCAGGGTACAAATAGTCCCGAGGATCAAAAGCATTCAATGAAGCATGAATTGTAACAAGATCAACATAGAATTTATCCGACTACAGAAAGCATACATGGTATACTTGAAGGTAAAATGTTGATTGTTAAGATTATAATTACCCTAAACAATAAAGCACAAACAAGAACAAGTCAAAATTATGAACTACACTCATCAAATGATTATGGATTTCATCTAACCCTAGCAATAGAACTCAGAACATGATTCAAATACAAAGAAATACAAATTAAGCCTAATTGACTGCCCTGGCTAATCCAGGCGTAAACCCTAACAAACTCAGTTCACTTCTATTTATACCAACACAAACCCCAAACCCTAGTTCTTGATAAAACATCAATTAAAAATGAAATAAACTCTCACCCACTTCTCTGACTCGCGTGATGGCTCTACTCAATCATCTCGACTTCGAATCGAACATGCAGGGTGGTTGGTGATGAAACCCTAACCCTATTTATCTTTAACCTAGCTTCTAGGTTGAATAGAAGCTATGAAATAGATAAATCAGAGAGAGAGTGGTGATGGAGTAGGGGCTGATTGCGACAGAAGGAGATGGAGGTGATGATGTCTCTGCATCAGGCGTGGGAAGAAGGAAGGTGAAGACATGGGTTTTGCAGAGGGGGGTGGTCGAGAGAGGAAAGAGAAGATGGAAGGGGAAATGGGATTGCTCGACTAGGGTATAGGGTGTTGGATGCTTCGGTGTTGAGCAGGTGCAAAGAACAGACGATGGGACAGGCGCGAGCGAGCGTGGATGGGCGGCTGCGATCCGAACTACCGAGAGAGGTAGCCGGTTTTGATGTGATCCGGTGTAGCACGGGAAATGAACGATCTTCGATGCACGTGGAAGAAGCGACCGAGGATGCAAATCGGAGAAGATCTCAACGGCTCGGGATGAGCGGGTTCGGATCCGGGTCGTGGGTAGCTCTAGCCCATGTTTTCCTTGTTGGGTTGCGACCGATTCGCACGCGGGCTTTGGCCTTCGCTCCATAGACGCTTGACTCCACCTTCACTCTTTGGGCTCCTCTTCTTCGAGCTTTATTTATTACCTAAAAACACAAAATTAATTAATACAAATATTTATTCTTGAAAACAAAGAAAACACAGAATCTGGGATAATATCTGATTTCTAAGCGCAAAAGATGAGTAAAATGCCAATAAAAAGGTGTATAAATATGCAATATTTGGCACTCATCAACAAGCGCATTCTGCGCAAGTCTTTCACCTCAGGTCAGAAAGTTTTATTGTACAACACTAGATTGCATTTGTTTCCAGGAAAGCTACGTTCTCGATGGTCAGGACCATACGTGGTACGACTGCTTTTCCCCCATGGAGTCGTAGAAGTTGAAAACCCAGCAAACAAGAACATCTTCAAAGTCAATGGTCGAGACCAAACCATTTCTCGGAGCATCTTCCACCGAAGTTGAGACCGTCGACTTGGAAGACCCCATCTATGTGGACCGATCTAGTTCACTTGTGTACATACTTATGGACTAACAATCCATTCTCTTTCCCTTTTCTTTTCTTTTTGCATAATTTTTGATGTGTGCTAACCAAACTTTTGTCTTGCGCTCTTGATTGTTTGCTTTCAAAGCATTCATCTTTCTATGGTTTAGCAACACCCTCTTGCATCCAGTAATCTCTTCCTTTTCTCTACTCAACATAGTTCTCTTGGTATGTGACTTTAAATTCTTTGTATCTGTTGGACACATTGAGGACAATGTTTGATCTAGGTTTGGGGGTGTGATTTGCATATAGAGTTTTTAGCCTTTTGTTTTACTTCTTTGTATTTACAAAAAAAAAAAAAAAAAAAAAAATCGAAAAAATCGAAAAAATCGAAAAAACTAAAAAATTTGCATAAAAACCCCAACTTTTAGAGATTTTAGAGTCACTAGCATGCTTTTAGTTATGTTTACATAGAGAGTCTGACCGAAATAACAAGAACTTAGAAGTACCGGAGAACGCAACCTCAGTTCCTTAGTTGATTAGAGCGTTAAAGTTAGATTTAACCATACCTGAGGCTTAATTAGGTGATGTTTAGATATTCTGTAGTAGAATTGTGATCAACCATAGTGGAGACTACCCATTTTACATCAAGCGAGGTAATCGACCTTCACTCTTTGTGACTTTCTAGAAAAGCTTTTAGAGTGTGTGTCACCGCACGTCAATTCCGGTAGGAATGGTGAGCTACCCAACTTCGCACCACTTTCAAAGACTACTTTTGATCTCTTGAGTGCTAATTCCGGCCAATCATGAGGGTGACGCCTAAAGATGAAAACTCCTTCTAAATATCGATTTGCGCTTAGCATCACTCTCTCTCTCAATCGCAAAGATCCATAGAAACACATCATCATCAAGAAGCGGAGCATCATCAGAATATTGAAAGAAAAATTGATATAGTCCAAGGTTTACGTGCAACAAAGGAAAAGAAAAGAAAATAGGATGAGAATTAATAAAATTTATAAAATCAAGACAATACAAGTTGTGGAAAAATTGAGTGATAAAGTCCTTTGTCCATGGAGTTAGTTGTTTCATTATTTGTATTTTTATTTTCACTTATTGTAAAAAAAAAAAAAATAAAAAAATATTGTAGTTTATTTTCTTAGTGATACCTGTAGGATCATAATATCGCAACGTACAAGGCTCGCGGGATTAATAAACGACGGTGTCGCGAGGCAGTCGCAGGGAGCTAGAATAAACGACGCGATGAATAACGACAAACAAAACAATTGGAAGACATGAAACTGGCGAGGGCTAAGAAGTGTCATGAATGAATATTTGTGCATTTGCGACACTTCGCGAGACATTCCGAAAATAAAGGATAGCTTAGTCGTCATCCATAATGTATTACCCTATATAAAGGGCTAAGTGAATCTGTTGTAAGGGGAGAGATCTTTTTGAATTGTGAAGCAAGTCATTAGGAGAGAGAAAGTTTAAGAGCGCTTTAATTTCCAAGTGTAATTCTATGGTCTTGTGTAAACATTTCAGGGAATCAATTAATAAATATTCTTGATCACACATCTTTTAATGGATTAATTAAGCAAAACTGAGTAAGGGGTGTAGTGTGGGATTTCCTGCAACTACATATGCGCTAGAAACAGGGACATCTGAATCATTTGTGAAAGAGAGAAGATCACAATTAAAGTTGTTTGAATCAGGAAAATGAGAAAAGAAAATCTTGAATCGGATGAGGCAGAGGAAAAGGATATGGCATGCAAAGACGGACACAAGAGCAATGATTAATGAATTTCATGAAAATATCGAGGAAGAATACACAAACGGGATTTTGAAGGAAGGAAAGTTACGGATAGAGAAATCGCATCACCTTTGAAGGATTGGGAGAAGCAAGAGATAACATTCACTATGGGGAAATACCCAAAGAAAATTTGGATCACACATCTCCACCGGTGATCGTAATAAACGCGTATAAGGAAGGAGAGGAATTAGAGAACACAAAAGGAAAACATGGGTAGTGAATGGAGTTTTAATTGATACAGGGGAGTCCGGTGAACATCATGTTTTATCACGCTACAAAAAGATGGGATATAAAGACGAAGATATGATTTTTGCGCATACAATGTTCAAGGTTTTGGTAAATCCATAACAAAAGTTAAAGGGGAGATAGAAATCCGTGTTCCGTTAGGAGGAATCGAAACACAGTGACGTTGAGTGTAGTGGATATGGAATCACCGTATAACATATTACTAGGAAGACCATGGGTACATGCAATAAAAGTGTGGCGTCGACGCTTCATCAATGTATCAAATTTCCTACACCAACCGGAATCAGCGAGATCAAAGGGATGCTGCTAAAGGAAGAATATATTATCAAAATGAAGTAAAGTGCTGCGAAGAACAAGTGAACAAGCGAAAGAGTATATCAAAGTATCGCAAAAAGATGGCGAGGGCGGCTAAGAAAGAAGAAGAGTTCGTAGTTTACATGATAAGAGCGAAGGAAGGAAAAGGCATACCTAGCGAGATCTCTGGGAGAAGAAAATGATCTTGCGAAATAACCAAAAGGACCGACCCTATGGGAGAACCGAAGGCCGCTACGCCGCGCAGAAAGCAAACCAAAGAAGTGAATATTGAACTAAGGAAAACCCAAGATGCTAAAGATTGGAACTAACATGGGAGCGGATGAAGAGAAAAGAACTGTCGATCTATTGCAGAGATTATAAAGATATCTTCGGGATATGGATGAAGTGCCTGGTATAGATCCATCGATGCTCATCACAAGTTGGAAATTGATAAAAATGTGAAGCCATTCAAATAAAGAATTAGAAAGATAGCAACAGATATCACCCTCGGGATAGAAGAAGAACTCGAAGATGCTTGGATGCAGGAATTATTAGACAAGCAAAATATCCCGAATGGATAGCGAATATGGTTATAGTTCCAAAGAAGAACAAGGGAATAAGGATTTGCATTGATTTCACTGATCTAAATAAAGCTTGCCCTAAAGACAGTTTTTCCATTACCGTACATTCCACAACCGGTCGAATCAATGGTCGGGAATGAAAGAGTATCATCATTGGATTTTATACAAAGGTTACAATCAAATTCCTCTCGCCGAGGAAGACCAAGAGCACACCGCTTTCTTCGCTCCAAGAGGATTATACTCATATACTAAAATGCCGTTTGGTTTGCGAAATGCTGGAGCAACGTATCAAAGGATGGTAGAAGAAGTATTCGCAATGGATACATAAAACACTAGAGGTATACGTAGATGACGTGCTAGTAAAAAGTAAAAGGCAGAAGATCACGTGCGAGACTTGAAAGAAATTTTTGAACAAATGAGGCGTTTCAACATCAAAGTCAATCCAGAAAAATGTACCTTCGGAGTTGCGTCAGGAAAGTTCTTGGGTTACATTGTATCAAAGGAAGGAATACACGTTGACCTTAGAAAGTAAAAGCAAACCTTTGATATCCGACACTGCGGATGAGAAAGGATGTTCAAAAGCCGAATGGGTTGTTAGCATCACTAGGAAGGTTCATCTCAAGGTCATCCGATATGTAAACATTTTTTCAAAGATTTTGAAAAAAGGATCGAAATTTAAGTGGATGGACGAATGTGAAAAGGCTTTACAAGGGATCAAAGAGCATTTAATGGATATATCCATTATGGTATAGCGAACCAGGAGAGGAATTATTAATATATCTCGCGACAACTTCGATGCCTTAAGTGCGCTTTTACCGCGAACTAAGCGGAGTGGAAAACCAATCTATTATATCAAAGAAACTTTTAATGCTGCAGAAGAAATTATTCGAAGATTGAAAAACTAATCCTCGCGTTAGTCTATGAGTCGTTTAAACTTCGCATATATTTTCAGCACATACTTGTTAAGGTGGTAAATAAAGGTACCAATTGAGTCGAGAATGAAAAATTCAAAAGATCGTGAAGAGTCGAAAGATGGAATGCTCAAATAAGCCATTGCAAACTCAAATATGAAATATTATCTTCAACCAAGTCACAAAGTTGTCGCAGACTTTCTCGCGAAATTTCCTTTGAGGAAGATGAAGCAAGGATGAAATGATGGATGTAGAAAGAAGAGTATGGAGATCCAAAAGACTTGTTAATCGAGCCAGCATCGGTGGGAAATATTAGTGGATGGATCATCAAATGGAGAAGGTAAAGGAGTGGGAATTGTTGTGATTTCGCTTGGAAGGCAATAAGTTAGCTTTTGCTTTTAGATTGAAATTTGAGTCTACCAATAATGAAACTGAGTACGAAGCTATAATACATGCTCTACGATTTGCAATAGAAATGAAATTGGAGAATGTGAGGATTACCATGACTCGCAATTGGCAATTCGTCGATAACGTAGAAGTATGCTACAAATGATCCATCCCTACGTAAATACAGAAACTTGTAGAAGTGTTGTCAAAGACGTATACCGAAAATAAAATGGAGGCACATATCAAGGAGAGATAATAGACTCGCATACGCTTTTGCCTTTATATCAAGTATGATGACAGACCCGATCATGAGGAATATCAAAATACGTACGCCATCGGGCGCCATCAATTAATAAAGAGGAAGGACAAGAAGCGAGATATAATGATGGTGGTAGATGAAATGCAATGTCGCGAGGAAGACTGGAGAGTAGAACTTCACGCGTACTTAATGAAAGGAGGTACCAAGAAATAGATTGGAAGCACACAAGTTAAAGAGCCGGGCAACAAATTATGAATTACTTAGATGGCGTGCTTTATCGGCGATCTTTTGATGGGCCTTCGCCTTCGATGTCTAACAAGGAAAGAAGGAGAAACCATATTGAAGATGTCTGCATAGTGGGGATGCTTAAATCATAGCGGCGGAGATCTTTGGCATATAAGGCAAAGACGCAAGGATATTATTGGCCATATATGCATGAGGACGCGAGAGCAATATCCAGACGCTGCGAAGATTGTCAAAGACATGGGAAGAAGATACATGCACTGAGCACCGTTAAATTCTTCGAGAAGTGTGTGGCCTTTTGGAAAATGGGGTTTAGATATTGTGGGACCATTTTTACCGGGAACATGACAAAGAAGGTACTTAATTGTCGCAACGGACTATTTCACAAAATGGGCAGAGGTGAAAGCGGTCCAAAGACATTCGCGATAAGGATGTTTTTACTTTCATATTTGAAAATATTATATGCAGATTTGGGATCCCCGCACAATTGGTATCCGATAATGGGAAGTAGTTTGAAGGGCAAAATATAGAGTTGCCGCTAATGCATTTCAAATAAGATGTGGAAAATCAACTCCATTATATCCACAAGCTAATGGCCAAGCGGAGGCAACAAACAAAACAATTGCCGATATATTGAAGAAAAAGTTGGAAGGACACAATAGGGGATGGTGCGAACAAGTACACAATGCAAAGTGGGCTTATAATACAACTAGAAGAGAAGCCACAGAATGTCTCCTTTTGCTTAACTTACTGAGTTCAAGCAAGACTCCCAATGAGAGGTCAAGATCCCGACAACCAAAAAGAGGTTTGGGAGAAAATCTTAGCGCAGCAACATCCTAATCAAGTTGGATGAACTGAAGAAAACGAGAAAAGGCATTGCGACACATGGAGAATTATCAAAGACTCGGCTAGAGAATACAACAAGCGTGTCAAAATACGTGAATTCCAACCAGAGAGACTTGGTCTTTGCGAGAAACACCAATATATCAACGTGAAAGTGGAGGCAAGTTGGCGAGAAAATGGGATGGACCTTATATCATCAAAGAGGTGGTTGGTACAGGGGCATATAGATTGATGGATCCCGAAGGAAAAGATGTGGGACAAAGATTGGGTAGACCATGGAATAGATTATATCTAAAGAAGTATTACCCATAAAAATGGGAGAGGAAAAATGAATCAAGATGACGTACTTCTTCGCAAAATATTTGCGACATTCAATAAAATGCAGAGAAAATCCACGAAGATCTCGTGACAAGAATAAAAAAAAGTCATGAATGGCTTAACAAAACAACAAGAGATAATGAATGATTAAATGAATGAATCGGCGAATATCTCGCAAGCAAAATAGCAAATGATGAAGAATGATTGAATAAAAGAATGAATGAATGGGACGAACCTTTATGGCGTACACCTAGCTCGCGAATAACATTTCGTAAGAGGCAAATGTAAGACCTAAAGTGCGTCATATAAGGGGGTATCTCTCGACATGGCTCGGGGGAAGGTTACACCGCTCCCGAAGCCTAGTCATGAAAATTTGGGGCCCATGAAAGCCTATCCTAAGAGATACCTTGGATTCTCAACTATATATATATGGTTATACTTTGGTTGGGCGACCGAGGGTCTCTTTCAAGGAGTCGGTGTATGCTCAAGGCGCCGAGGTACACGGTTGAGCCGAGTGCCCTGGATGGATGAACCTACCCTGGCCATTCTTGGCAAGTCTTGGCATATGTTGCACTCGCTCAAGAAAACTCCACTTAGGGTGCGCTCGTAACCATAAACCCTATAGGTATAAGGGATAAGAGGCTGCGAAAACAACTGGTTGTTGTTAAGACCGGATGGGAGGAGCTAGTCTTGTATGGCCGATGTTTCGCCTCCTTGAAGGGGCAACCGGGGAGATGATAAGGGCGACGCTCTCCATTAGGGGGAGTGTCAAAACAGACGCAAATGTCATGAGGCTGTGTTTTCGCAAGGAAATTCAGGCTCGTCATATTTGTGCAATGATCCTGCAGAGGCAATAATACTAACGCGAGGGTAAGGCGAGATCAATGGGTCTTTACACGAAAGTGTGCGGACGTCCTGCGATTTCGTCGCACGACGGCAATGTCATGGGGCTTCATATTCGCAAGGATATTTAGGCCTGTCATATTGTCGCAATTAAAATATCCTGCAGAGGCAAAAATACTTGAAAATTGATAAGACAAGATCAATGGGTTTTTACATGCAAGTGTAAAGACGTCCCGCGATTTTGTCGCAAACAAAGGTGGCAGCAGGTAAGACCTTTAATTAGGAAGGCCTTACTTGGAAGACCACAACAAAATGATAAGGCAAGGTCAATGGGCCTCTGCATGAAAATGTAAAGGCGTCCTGCGACCTTGTCGCAGTTGAGAAGAATTAAAATCAAATCCCTGATTGGGATGGATTTACTTAATAAAAAATTCAATGAGCGAACATGCTCACAAGATTGTCTTAACTAAGAAAGGAAGAAAGAAATATGGAAATTACTCAATCAAAAGAGTTAAGTCATTCAAACAAAAAGGAATTCTAACAAATTACAAAGAGAATTTAACTCTCTACACAAATTATCAAATACGAGGTGGTTGAGACTTTTCTCGCGCCTTTATCGCCTTCACATCCGCCTTAGGTGGATTTTCTTCAGAAATGTTTTCATCACCTTTGTTCTCGCCAGTTGCTGGATTTTCATCAGAAATTTTTCTATTCGGATCTTCATCGACAACTTCCTTACTAGGGAGATCTTCGCCGCTTTCATAGTCATAATCACTATCAGGAGAATTAGGGACTTCATCGTCACTTACTTCCAAAGGATCAACATGTATAGGATCAAGAGACTTAGACAGTAAAATCTCATTCACGAGGACTTCAGCTTTGAGGGGGAATTGACGAAGCAGCGCCTTTTGACGGTTTTTACTATCTATGTCTTTACCGATGACATGTAATCAAATCTACGTTCTGCACGATCGCGAGAACGAGCGAGGGAGGAAGCGAGTAATCCATTTTCTTTGCGAATTTTGGAATAATCCGATTTGAGAGTAGAAACGACTAAGCGCGAAGCTTCTTCTCAGAATCTGCATAATAAATACGCAAGAAAAAGATTAAAAGAGATCCTTACAACGAGATCTTTTGAACTTTCTTCGAGAATAATTAAAGATTTGTGAAATAAATGAATTAAGGTAGTCAAATAATTTGACTACCTTCCTTTTGAAAGAGTAAGTTGTTGAATTAAAGCCGCGAAGTTATTCCCTGCATAGTCCATGGCATCATCAAATGAGTCTCCAACTAAACCTTTCAATCGAGATCGCAATTTCTTTTCATTAGAAACAAGTATGGAATTTTCTAGGTGGCGAGAGTAGAGTTGGATTTTTCTAATTTGGTGCATTGTTCCTGAATTGCTTCGCTTTTTTACACTCAAAGTTATTCTACCTTGAATAAGTTTATCTCTCTCAAAGGAACTCTCTTCAAGTTGATTTTTCAAAGTATGAATGGCCTGTTCTTGTTCTTCGCATAATTTTTGACAAGCATCATATCGCGTGAGTAGATCGCCACCTTATTCAACAGAGAACGTTTCTCTTGTGAAAGAGTTCGATTCTCATCCTCGATAAAGTTTCCAACTCCAAATTAGTTTTAGTCAAAGAATAAGAGAGGCTAGATAAGTCATTACTTAATGAGTCTTGCTTTTGCGATAAATCAAAATTCTCTTTAGACAAGTTATTTATTTGATCAGCTGCATAGGTATGAAGATTATCTTGGGAGCTTGGAAACGCGATAACATATCCTGGAAAAGTTTATCTTAATTTAATTTATGATAACCTTGTTAATGGTTAGTATTAATGGTGTTTGTCTAAAATTCTATCATATTTTGGGCTAGGTTAACTTGTGTTTGTTTGACTACAGAAATAAGTTAATATAAATAATTATTTCTTAACCAAATACTTATTTTAAAGGAAAATAATTGTCTAACCCAGGTGAGGATACAGGTATCCTAGGTATTTGGAAGAATACCTTAACCTCACTTTTTTAGCTTCCTAAAATCAAGGAAGGTTTATTAATCCTTATCCAGATTGGAATTCCCGCAGACAAACACATTTTAACAGCTTTTTGACGATTACCGGATAACCCAACCTAGGATAGGATATCCAGATACCAAACACTACCTTAGAGATTATATTGCTCCATCCAAGCATCTCTTTCAACTCGAACTTCTTCAATGATAGACTCCGTCTGATATATCTCCATTATTCGTTTCTGATTCAATACTTGGAGGACGAGCAAGGGATTGAGTTGTAAAAAAAAAAAAAAAAAAAAAAAAAAAAAAAAAAATTGCTGAGCAATGTACTTTGGATCTCCAAGCCTGGTACCTCGATGACGGAACGTTGATTGGTGATACTATGATGGTCTCGAAAGCCTTACAAATTATTCAGCAAGAGGGACCTTCTCCTCGGGTTTACATCTAAATATTTCAAGACAGAGATTTATTGGCGGTGGTTGACACTAGAGGGTTAGCTTTGGGAGTTTTTCCTGAAGGGATCAGTAGGCCTGAGAAAGGCGTGAAGTTGCTTGGTGGCCCGGTTAGTTTCGATCCACAATTTTGTAAGGACTTGGTTGTTAATAGGGTGCATAAGACCTTGGAGTTGATGGAAGCTATTAAGAAGCTAAAGGATCCACAATGTGAGCTGTTACTCCTACGGAACTGCAGTGGAGTCTCCAGACTCTACTTTTCTATGCGCACGGTCAAACCCGAATACTTGTCTAATGCTCGGTTGTTGATGAGAACTTGGTCGAATACTTACGACAACTTCTTGTAGGTGATGGACCTGGCTTTGGCTGCTACAACAGAGATTAGTCACTCTTCCTATCAAGCATGGGGGGATGGGAGTTTATACTATGAAAGACACCATGCAGTATTGTTATATGGCGTCTTATACACGTACAATTTCTCAAAGAATAAAGCAATATCTTGCGACACTCCTACGTGGATGGTTCGAGCCCCGAGTCTTGGTCACGCTTTCAAAGTGCATATAATCGGTATGTGGTATTGTAGACTCACCACTCAAATTGATGGAATCGCCCCTTTTCTATGAGCTACCCGGCGGTTAAATACTTTGATCTTTGTGGTGAAGAAAATTCCCACTAGTTTTGATATGTCTGTGCGTGATACGGTTTTGTGGCAATGCAACAAGTCTAAACATGCTCAAGATTATTTACTTGCTATTCCTATTGATGGACTGAACCAAAGGATTGGTCCTAGACAGTTTCAATCGGTGGTGCATTATAGATTGGGCATCCCCCTTTTTGAGGTGGGTGATGTATGTTCTGCATGTGGGAGGGAGATGGATATTTTTGGAGATCATGCTGTACACTGTACCAAAGGGATTGGTCTTAAATTTCGACATGATCTTATACGAGACACTTTTGTGATATGTGTTATCGCTGCAGAGTCCCAAACAGGAAGAAAGTATCGTTAGGGCTTATGTCGATGATGGTTCGGCTTTGAGACCCGCCGACATTTTGGTTTACAATTGGTTTAATGGGCATAACATGTGTCTAGACGTTATCGGTGTCTCTCCCTCACGGTAAAGGGGTACATGCCTTTTCTCCTGGGACAAGCGATTGCTAATGCTATGGCCAAGAAGAATGCTAAATATTTTGATAAGTGTTCATCTCAAGGTTTCGGCTTTGGTGTCCTTGCTTTCACCACTTTAGGGGAGTTGGGTAGTGACACGATTGATTTTTTGAAGAGATTACGTAATTACATGGCCAGTCATGATGCGAATGTCAAGGTTGGAGATTTTCTTTTCCATAGGTTAGGTGTCGTCATTCAAAGAGGGATTGGAGCTCAACTTGTTGCGAGACTCCCATCCAATTCTTGTAAACTCCTTTCTGTTGATGAGGATTAATAAATTAATAATTTAAACAAAAAAAAAAAAAAAAAAAAAAGAAAGGGGTGGCGAGAGCATACCTTTTAATTCTTCATTCTTCTTGCGAAGATTATCACGATCTAGTGAGATATTGAGAAATTTTTGATTTTCAAGGTGGAGATTATTGCACTTCACAAACCATAACTTGAGATCATCCTTCACTTATTAATCTCTTGAACTAAAGATGCTTGCGAGATCCTATCGTGACCAAGATGCTTACTTAAAATCTCGCAGACATTGGATTTGACAGATCAGCAGAAGTCTTTTTGGCATCATTCACGAGATCGAAAAGAACCTTAAAGGCCACATCTATCCCCTCCAAATTTTAAGTTAGAGGAATTTGTTCAAACAAAGAAGACGAGTCGTCCTTTTGTCAAAGGAACCTCATGAGAAGAGGAGGTTTCAGGGAGAGAAGTGATTGGAGAAATAGCGGGACATTGATAGCAGGAGGAGGTATAAGATCGTTTGTAGTAGGGACAGGTTATAAGGAACTTGGTCTATGAGGAGTTGAGGTATAGAAATATTGTCGCTAGTAATGTTACCGAGGAAAGAGGCACAAAATTATCTTGCGAAGATTTCGCAGCAGGAGATGAAGGTGTGAATGAAGGAAATGGAACGCTCTGGGGTAACAGTTTAGAGTAGCGAAAGCCTTTTGGGAGTATTACCAGTAGTTTTATCATCCCCGCGAATGACAAATTAAATAAGAAATAGAGGCAACAATGTATTGTTAATAAAAACAGATGTTTCTTAAATACCTTGTCACTCGCAGACTGTCTTTTTGTAGCCATAGATTTTGCTCGCGAAGAGGGCTTTGGTTGCGTGAGGGATTCTTGTTGCGAAGTAGATTTCGGTGGCGAGCCCAAAGGAAGAAGAGGGTTCTTCACGGTAAATTTAGTTCTGGGTTGGTTCTTGCTAAACAACAATGGCAGAAAGAGAACTACAAAGTTAATCATACCAAGTGATTTCAACAAGAAAAGCTAATCTCAAATTTAATCAACCACAAAATCAGCCGATATGGCAAAATTAACAAACCTGACGCCATGAGAGTAACAAACTAGTAGAGAATAGCAAAAGTGGTGAAGAAGACTAGTAAGAGACAACAATAGGCAAACACTTGCGTAACGATGAAGAAGAAGAACACTTGGCAAGATTTATGAAGAAGATGAAAAGGAAAAGGAAAATTCTTCACAGGGATGCTCCTATAAATAGATGAGAAAAAAATGTTATGACCGGATAACATTAAATGCACCTAGAGGTAAATATAGACACGTGTAAAACGGTCACTACTAAATCCAAGGAAACCGACGAAAAGAACTTTAGTAGAATCCAAATATACAACGTATTTCCTAATAGGCGAGAAGAACTTGCGAAATTGATTATTTTCCGAACTCATGAGGCAAGAAATGACACTTCGTATATATATTACAAAAGAAGCTTGAACTTCGCAAAAGAATAGAGGCAAGTACGTACTTTTCAAGTCCAGTATTCTTCCGCTCGTTCCTTCATCAACAAAGATCAAAGATTACTACAACAACAGATTTTTCCTTAAAGATCGCTCTTCAAGCAATATTCAAGGAAAAAGAGGCAAGATGTAGGATCATAATATCGCAACGTACAAGGCTCATGGATTAATAAACGACGGTGTCGCGAGGGAGTCGCAGGGAGCTATAATAAACGACGCGATGAATAACGAAAAACAAAACAATTGGAAGACATGAAACCTGGCGAGGGCTAAGAAGTGTCGCGAGGATAAATATTTGTGCATTTGCGACACTTCGCGAGACATTCCCTAAAAATAAAGGATAGCTTAGTCATCATCCATAATGTATTACCCTATATAAAGGGCTAAGTGAATCATTTGTAAGGGGAGAGATCTTTTGAATTGTGAAGCAAGTCATTAGGAGAGAGAAAGTTTAAGAGCGCTTTAATTTCCAAGTGTAATTCTATGGTCTTGTGTAAACATTTCATGGAATCAATTAATAAATATTCTTGATCACACATCTTTCAATGGATTAATTAAGCAAAACTGAGTAAGGGGTGTAGTGTGGGATTTCCTGCAACTACAATACCACCATGGTAAAGATGAATTGAAAAAGAAAAATCTAAACAACAAGGAAATTGAGTAGAAAAGTTAAAAATTGTCAAGTTTTGTGAAGTTTAGAAGTTCGTCATCAACATTTGAAGACCGAAGACCGAAGATTGAAGACGTTTCTATGGTTCCTATGAGAGAGTGATATTAATTGCCGATCGGGTGAGAAGGTAAGTGAGTACTCCCACCCCTTGCTAATGGTTGATTTCCTTATCTTAGAGATCATCGAAAAGATTCTTTTGTCCACACTTCGTGGAGTCTCCAGATTTTATTTCTAAGGTTATCCTTCTTACCTACAACGTGTGCGGGATTTCTCTCTTATTCCTCGCCTCACACATGAGAGACTAAAAAGCGATCTTTTGAGTGCAATTATCATAAAACCCTAATGGTGAGGCGAAGTCGAGGCTTATGATCACAATCGAACCCGAATTCTTTCATATGGTATGGTTACTTCTCGCTCAAAGACTTAAGGATGAGAATGTGTTCTTTGATAGTTCTAACTTCTTGTTACTAGCATGCAAACTCTATGTCCTCATAGCTCCTGGATGCTTGAGACTCTTTTACACTCCTTAAGTTGGAGAAGGTTTTGTGGGTACACCTGTAAACCCTCACGAGACTACAACTCGTCCACTAGGGACACCTAGGGGTTTAAAGGCTTAGTGCATACGCTAAATGCATTCGAGAGACTGCGCATAGGTATAGTTAGGATTTCTTAATTTCTGTTTCACTTGAGGACAAGTAAAATTCAGTTTGGGGGTATTTGATGAGTGCCAAATATTGCATATTTATACACCTTTTTATTGGCACTTTACTCATCTTTTGTGCTCATAAATCCAGATATTATCCCAGATCTCGTATTTTCTTTGTTTTCAAGAATAAATATTTGTATTAATTAATTTTGTGTTTTTAGGTAATAAATAAAGCTCTGAGAAACCGAGGAGCCCAAAGAGCGAAGAATTGAGTCGAGCATCTATGGAGCAGAAGCCAAAGCCCGCACGCGAATCGGTCGTAACCCAACAAGGAAGACATGGGCTAGAGCTACCCATGACCCGATCCGAACCCGCTCATCCCGAGCCGTGAGATCGCTTCTAGCTACATCCTACGGTCGCTCCATCACGCACATCTTTACTCGATACTCCCGCCCACACCAAATCACCCTGGTTCATCCCGAGCCGTTCGTGATCTTCCCCACCCAAATCCTACGCCGCTCCACCCTTCGCTTCGTCTCCTCGCCGCACCCGCTTCACAACAAAAATACCCTACACCTATACCACTCGAGCAAACCTCATTTCTCCTCACCTTCTCTGTCTCCTCCCATGACTTCAATAGAGAAAACCATCCCTCTTCTCCACCTTCACCCATGCTTCTCACAGAGCCATCACCACCTCCAACATCATCAGTACCACCTCCTCCATACCCTAATTCACACTTTCTCATCCTTTAGCTTCTCTTACCCTAGAAGCTAGGGTTGAGGCAGTTGGGATTAGGTTTCATCCAACAACTCCCCCGCATGATCGATGGAGAGATCGTAGACGCAACAAGGAGAGAAGTAGCAGGTTTGGGTCATCAATTAGTTGTTATTTGAGTAATTGTAAGAGTATATATTGAAGTTGGGAGGGATGAAAGAGGTAGTCAGTTTTTAGTCAATTTTAGGGTTCATATTTAGTTTGGAATTTGAATTAAATCTGCTTTATGTTCATCATGTGCTAAATTTACTTAGCTAGGATTGATATGAAACCCTAATTTAATGTTCTGAGTTTCAACTTCATTTGAATTATCTTGTGTATGTTTGAATGATAAGAGAGTTTCAATGTTAACACATCAATGCTCTGCTCCCACAATGAATGTCATGCATCCATTGTAGTTAGATTACATTGTATTGAGTGTGTTCACTCATCTTTTAATTGTTATTGCTATCTCTTAGATTAGTTGTGCTTAACTAGACACCTAATGCTCGAGTAGTATTCTGGAGTCAAATTGAAACCTCAATTGGTGAAACCCCTTAGGTATATGGTGGCCCTTGACACACTTCCTTTACTGTAATAGAACAAGAATTCTCAAGTTAGTTGAAGCTCATAACTTGAAATAGGTGGATTTGATAATCCTAGTGCCTGTCATTACATCACTTGTATTTCATTTTGCCTTAGTTGTGTAATCTCCAACTCAACAGTAAAGACTATAAACTAAAGCCTTTGTATCTCTCTTGTCACTTACCCTCGAAAACACTTGAGAAAGCCTTAGAATAACATAGCACACCCTAGTTCTCTCGTGGAAAGACTGTGCTTGCCACGCCTCCAAAGGCACTTGTGCACTTGCAGATTAAGACATAGGAAATACACTTTTGAGCTCCTATCAACAACCCTATTTAAGTTTTGCCGTACGCGTGTCATACCCAGTTTGGGGCGCACGAATCAAGAAAACCAACCATAGTTGGTCCTGACCGATCAGTTAGGTATGTAGGCGGGCCCACGGTGTTTGTGTTGACATGCTCTAGGCCCTTTGAATCTACATTTACACCCCTTATCTATGCCTGCGAAGATGGATGGTTGAGACTGTTTTGCGATACATGTAATGTGCCGCAAACCCTAATTTAGGGTTTTCCGTCTATACTGCTTTGGCTTGGACGGTTTGGCAAGCTATGCCACCCATTGGGTAGGCCGACCATGCGGGGCTTGCGTTGGGTCGGTGGTGTATATTCCAATACCTGCTTGGGGTCATGGATTTAATCTAAGCCATCCAATCATGCTGGTGAAGTTGGATGGTCATGATCGTTTCTGAGACTGATATGGTTAGTCCAGCTTCAAATATGCTCAATCGGGCTAGTATAACACACCGAGAGTTGTAGCATGTATGGGTATTTCGTACATGCTTCATTATTAATGCTTGGAGATTCGTGTTGCTCTGCTGAAAACAACACTCAGTCGTCATGCCGCATCGGTAATGAATACAGGAAATACAAGGCTGGATATGCATTAATTAATAATTCTATAAATTCACAGGGTATATGGGATTGTTGCTACATGCTCCAACCTGGATGAATTTTGTGTATTTAATTCACAGAATACTGGGATTGTTGCCACATGCTCTATTCTAGGTGAATTAGTAAAGTGAGAAGTATTCGTCACTTATTAATGGCTTTATCTTTTACAAGATGTTAGCTCATAATTTTGGCCCTTTACAATTTAAGCCTTGAGTGAAAATCCACCATCAACATTAGCATACGCAAAATTTCCATATTAAAGACCAAAAAACTAACATTAAGATTAAACACCATCATTATGTTTACCAACAAAACAATTTTGTCTACCCATCAAATCATTATCCAAAATAAAACTTTAGTTCTATACAACCAACATATTACTCACATCACTCGGATCTATGTTTCAATCCCACATATTTAGACAAAGATCTCGCTTCTCTCAGATACTTGTAGTTCTCCCAGATTCTGGTTTTGGTGCAGTGGCTCTAGATATTGGCAATGGCAAAAGCTCATCACCTGGAACCTCTTGAGGATGAGTCACCTCCCCAAGTCCTGCTTTAGCTATCACCGCAACATCCTCGACCATCCGTCATATTTCAGTGCCAACATGATCAAATTAGGGAAGGTAATCGCCACAGAGAGTGGGATGGTATCATTTTCATGAATCGGGCTTTGGCCTCCTCGAAAATTGGTGCGGAAAAAAACCCTGTCGTGCACCTCCACAAACAACCCGCAGATCCCCTACCAAAACTACACCCTCATTGACTACAAATCTGCCTCTTCGGGGATGAAGCGCATATAAATCCGTCTTTAACTCCCCTCATTCCCTGTTGCTGCCTTCCTGTTTGCGGATGAGCAATTTACCTCCGATGATTCTGAACTCCATCTCATGTTGCTGCCTGCATGCTCACCCCATTTCCAGTCCCCTCAATTGTAGCCGCAACACTAGAACCACTATCTCGAGAAATTTGGATCCCACCAACCGCATCATCCTAGCGAAGGGTAGAAAAAAAAAACCATCCGATATCGAAGATTATTAGTCAAAATCAAGATACATCTCTACAATACCCATTTTAGAACACCAAAAATAAAACAAAATTTTCTTGAGAATTATTGTCCTCTACCCGATGCTTGGGCAAACTCAAACTTAGGCTTCTTCAATTCCCTTTGATCCAGCAGGAAAGAACCTTCTTCGCCATCACTACCTCTGGAATCCAAATCATGATTCATCTTCGAAAATTGGTTGACACAAAAATACATTAATTTGATTGGCTTTAGTTTGGAAAAATGGACCGAGAAATGAAAGAACTTCTTCTTTCTCTCGCTTTATTTTGGTGGAAAAGCAACCGCCTCCGAATCACAACCGTTAATCAACTCTAGTGGTACTCGGATCGTTGGTCCTAGAGATAGGTATTACTTGATTTTACAAAGTGGCAAGTCTACTGGCTATTTACATTGGCCTAGCAAAAGTACCTACTGACCGGTCGTCAGCCGACATAAATATAATTACACTTTCTTACTACTCAAAATATATAATGAAGCAAGGGCAAGAAAGGATCGTTCCCACAGAGAGGTCTTGGTTGTCAATATGTTTCGGTATCTTATAAGTAACACGAGGTATTTTCTGATTGTGTAAATAAAAATAAACAAAAAAGCAAACAAAGCACGCAAATCAAGGATGTGAAATATTGGATAAAGGTTTCATCTTCAATTGTAAACAAGTTTTTGAATATATGAATAGAATTCGTATTTAATCTCGCTATCATCAAAAAGCCATAGAATACCTTATTGCAAGAATACTCAGTAAATTCCTAATTCATCACACACACATTAGAGCTGGCGTATGTGAATTCTACCTAAAGAATAACCTAACGCCTTGCGCTAATCAAGTTCAATTCCTAGGAGCATTAAGTTTCAGAAATAGGCTAATCAATGCAATTGTAATACATTGCGCAAATAGTTCGAACAAAGGTCAATTTCTACATATGACTACAAGGATGTATCACTACAAACCATAATCGTATCATGCTACTCGTATTCAAGGTTATCGCTCGATGATGAACCCTAAAATAGCTATAGATATGGATGTGAGTTCAATCAATTCTAGACTTAACTAAACAAACATTCAATCATATTGCAATACATCAATCATGCAATTATTATAACCCAGTAAAATCAAACGATAATTTTGAGAAAAACTAATTCATAAAAATCCATAACTTGTTTTCAAAATCCAACTACATCTTTAAGCAATAACAATAAATCAACTACTTGGGTTTTTGGTAATCATCACAAAGAATTTAGAAGAATCTATCATGTGAAACCCTAGAACAAAAGTAGAGGCCTCCCTCATGGAGATATATCTAGGTTTGAGAAAGACTTTTCTATTTATATGTTTCTTCAATTCCAAAAGGATACTCTTTCCAAATTTAGGTCTTCTCCAAATCCATCTCCAAGTGGTCCACCAAGCCCATGTGTGGAAATAAGTCTCTGGAAATTTTGGGTCCAAAATTGTCTGCCGGAATTGATGACGTCATCACCGGAATCCGGTCACCGGTCGCCGGAATTTGGTCGCCGGAAAATCATCTCCAGCCACCTGAACTCGCCCCCGGCTACTGAAACTGTCACAAGGAAAATATGTACTTCCTGCAACTCATCTCTCCTTCTCTATGTTCATACATTCACAAAAATCACTAACCCAACTTCTTATTTCTTGCGAAAACGCACCCAAAAGCGTGACCCGTAGCTCATATGTCCGGCGGCCAACTCTTGTATCCAACACATACCCCCTTCGTGATTCACTGAAATATTATGATTCATACTTTAACTTCCGAAATCCGACAACCGTAAGTAGCACCACCGGCTCGCCATTCTTGCTGCGTTTTGCACAGTTTTTTGCATTTTTCATTCCATCCTCAGGCCTGCAAATTCTCCTAACATTCATCTAGATTCTCAGGCCATTCATCCTTGCGCATCAACACCTCCAACAGCCATTCATATCACCACTGTCTCCAAGCTACCAGTACCATCTGTAGCTCCAGCTATATTCATCTCAGCCAACAACACTTGCACTTCAGTTCATGTCACGCTATTTCAGTCTCAAGCCTTGTCATCACAGCAACGCAACTTCATGTAACTCCAGTACCATCTGTAGCTCCAGCTCACTCATCATTCCATGCTGCAGCAGGACTGCACCCATCGAACCACAACTCTCTTAGTTTCACTTCTTAGGCTTTGAACAGTTCCTTGACCCTTGATAAATAGCCTCAATGAACGGAAAACATCGGCAACCTTCAACTCAATCAGGCCTGATACAACTCCATGGATAGACAACATCAACACCATGGATAGCAGCAACACTTCTTCCCTGTCTTTCTAGCCATCAAGTACAGCACAAACCTAATGTCTGCTCCCATTTCGTGCTCGAAATACCCTTAAAAACCCATCCATACGACCTAAGTCTGCCGGTGTTGCTCTTGGCAGTGAACTGCTACCTAAAGGCGAGATAGAAGAACTAATGTTGGTTCTCTCTCAACCCTGTAAAACAATCCACACAAATTCGATCACAACAGCTTCATAATTCAGCTGAAATCGAGCTCGCCCCGACTCCCGCAATTTAGCTTTGAGCCATTGCAGCTGCAATGCTTTTGAACCATAACATCCACCTGCACTCCTCAGGCTCAGTTTGATCTTCAACTGGACCTGCAATTTCCATATCAATTCATCCAGAGCAACATCATCTTTCCATCTCAAACTCGACCATCTGCAGCTTCATAAACACTCGACTGCAACTCAACAACACTTCCATCTGCTCAGGTAACGTGCAATTCATTCCTGTGCAGCACCCATTGCATTTCAAACTCAGGCCGCTTCACTTCAATCAATGCATTTAACAGCATTTTATCTCAAGTCAGTCAATGCACCACAGCCATATTCTCTTCCATTTCAAGAACCCAATGCAATAAAAGATATGCAATTCCAGCTCCTTCCATCATTCATTGAAGCTCAGTACCATAAGCCCATACAAATGCCATGAACAACATTCAATGTCATCACCAGCGATCTTCGTATCCAACTCCCATCACAAAGACCAAAGACCAGACTACGGTCATAAACTTGCCGAATACTCTCGAACTTCTTTCCCTGACTTGTCACATTGACATCCCAAGTACAACCTAACTTTCCTTTGCCATTTAACTTCTAAATCAAATCCTAATTACTGCCAAAAATCCCTTGTACATAGTCCATATGCTCACGGCGAACTAGTCAGCTAAAGCGCCTTCTTTCACCGATATTCTGGCCAAAAATACAACCAAAACAACCCCCAGCATTTAGCCATTCCTCCTCCCTGTTAACTTGAACACCTGCTGTGCTCTGACTCACCACTCCATGGCAAAGCTTGTGGTTCAGGATTTCTCATTCAGGCATTTTATCAAGCACTCAGTGTGCGTTTCACGAACTGCTGAGGGATGTGCAATGGATGCACCTTGGAGAATACCTAAATTCCTTCCCTGCAACAATCATTCAAACCCACAACCATTATCTCAGGTCATCACCAGCTGCACCAACATCAACTCAATCTCCACCTTCAGTTCTCCAATCAATCTCAACCTCTCTTGCACTCAAAACACAATCCACTCAGCTCCAATGCCTTGTCCACCAGCAAACCCATTTCTGCAGCTAACTCATTCTGCTACCTCCATCAACTAAACCCATCTCTTGAGTTACAACCAGTAAACAAACTTGACCTGCTGATTAACTCAAACACCCAACAGAATCCGTGGCATTAACAGCTCAATCTCTTCCCCTTTTTTGGTTCAGAACGCCAGCAACTATACTTCTTATTTCTTCTTCTTCTCAGCTTCAGATAGGGCTCTTGACCCATGGTTCTTCTTCATCGCCTGAATCAACAACAGACTCTTATTTCTCAATTCATAGCAAACCCATATTAGTTCTCGTCTACACTCGACAGAATCCATCGATTTCGGATTCAGTTCTCTTCTCTTCTCTTGGTTTCTGGTTCTCGCAGCGCCGCCTTTTCGTGTGAATCCCATTTCATCCTTGTCTTGAAACACAGCTCCTCCTCTTTTTCATCTCTCCTGATTTGTCCAAAGGAAACAAACTTCCTTGTCTACGAGAACAATTCTCAACCCTTCGAGCCATAGTTGCCGGCGTGAATGAGCTTGGCAACATCGTCTCCTCGATTTGGCTCAGCAACTGAGATGTTGCTTCTTCTCTTTTCTCTCAAATTCAAACCATCTTTAAAGCACAACCGCACAGAACGATTGGGAAGATATTTCTCTCAATTTTAGCTTAGGTACTGATGAGAATTGTTATTGGTACCCAAAACTCCGATAAGGGCTGCCTTTAACACTTCTATGAGAACTCTAGCTGACTACTCCTTATGCGCAGCTGAACTCCTTATATATCGCTAGCTCGTGAGATGACTTTTTCTGCCCTTTTTCGCCTATTTCTTCTTCTTTTGCTCTCAATGACTCCAAAGTACCTAAATAACTCAAAAGCACACATAAGATACATAATTTACAAAAGAAATAGCAAAGAAAGCATATACAATAGATATAAAATTAGGTGTTTTACAACACCTATCAGATTCCCCCACACTTAGACTTTGCTAGTCCTCGAGCAAATCAAACAAAAAAATTCAAAAAGATAGATACAACTCAGTGTCGTCGAGGCTACGGTCACTTTTAGCATAAATAACAAGCCTTTAAACCACTAAGTGTCCCTAGTGGACGAGTTATAGTCTCGTGAGGGTTTACTATAGATATACCCACAAAACCTACTTTTCCAACTTACTAGTTCTCCGTAATGATAATATCCAACGCGTTAAGAAGACATAGAGATTCTGCACACTAGTCATAAGAAGTTAGACACATAAATGACACAATCTCATCCTTAAAAGTTGAGACAGAAATAACCATCCTTTTCGAAAGAAATTGGGTTGGAGTGATCGAAAGGATCGACTACGCCTCACAAGAAAAGGTTTTATGATATTGCTCTCAATAATAAATGGCTTTTTATGGGTCACACATGTGTCCAGGTAGGAATGAAGAGAGAATCCTGCGACACGTTGAATGGTAGGAAGGTAAAAACCCTCCGAAGTATTTTGAAAACCCACATCTTTTATAATTTTTGAAAACCCATTTTTCTGACGATCTCTACGAAAGGAAATCAACCACTTAACGAAGGTGGAAATATGCTTACTTACCTCGTTATCCATTCGGCGTGCAGCTAGCACCACTCTCACACATCCATAGAAACGTCTTCGGTCTTCAATCTTTTTCTTCATCTTCGTCTTCGGTCTTCAACTCTTGATGATAACTCTTGAACTTCGTAGAATCTCGACAATATGATTCTTTCCTCTAATTCTTGTTGCTTGAAACTTCATTATGGATATTCCTTCTTTCCATTGGCTTTATTGAAAGAATACAAAACTAAAAACAAACTATACAAACCCAAAATTTATTTATTTATTTTTTTTTTTCTGTTTTTTTTTTAATTTATTTTTTTTTTTTGAAATAAACAAAAAAAAATAAAACAAATACAAAATAAAAACGAAATAAAACAATAAAACTAGTAATGAACCTAAGAAATTTTCTCTTGTCTTTTTTTTTCTAATTTTTGTTTTTTTTTTTTTTTTCTTTTTTTTTAAGACAAGAGAAAGTAAAATACAAATAAAATAAAAACGTAAGTACAAAGGCCATGGTGTAAGTACTTTACCGCTTGATTCTTCACAACTTATATGTCTTGATATCATAAACTTCTCGAACTCTCATCCTTGATAATTTTCACTCATGTACAATAGTCTTCAACTTATAAAAATTCTGCTCCTTGTTTTGTTGCTTTACTTAAATCTGAAATCTGCTCAATTCTGTACTGTTACTTGTAAACCTCGAACATGTTCAACTTTCCTTCAAATTTGTGATGCTCCTCTTGTTGATGATGATGGTGTTTCTATGGACCTGTTGGTGTAGAGAGAGATAAGGTGGATGGTGCTAACTGCGAACAAGATTACAAGTGGTATGTAAGTTAGCAATTCGATGTCACCAACATGATTGAAAAAAATAGCACTCAAGAGATCAAAGTAGTGCTTCTATTGGTGGGAGGTTGGGAAGCTCACCATTCTGCCCGGAATTAACGTACGGTGACACACACTCTAAAAGCACAAATTTAGACAAGTACAAAGAATTGAAGGTCGGTGCCTCACATTATGTAACATGGGTAGTCTCCACTATAGGAGATCACTACTCTAATACCGAATTCAGTCTGCACCTTATTTGCCACTGGCATGGTTAAATCCAACTTTAACTCTCATACAATTAAGAAACCCGATCATGTTCTCTGTCATCTCTAAGTTCAGTCACTCTTATGAGATTCTCGATGTAATCTTAGCGACATGTATACTATGTGACTCTAAACTAACTACAAGTTGGAGTTTTTATTCACTAAGTTACACAAAAGTTGAAAAAATTGAAAAATTTACAACGCAAATGCTTAACCACTCCCCCACACTTAAACTTTACATTGTCCTCAATGTAAATTGAATCGTCCAAAGAAAGTCAAGGTGGGAAATCATATAACAATATGCAACAAGAAAAAGTAAAAACAATACAAGAAAATAAAATAAAAGATAAGAGATACAAAACCTATGGGTTGCCTCCTATGTAGCGCTTGGTTTAAAGTCGTCAGCCCGACTATATCCTTGCAAAAGTCATTCCCCATATACCAATAACCTGAAAAGTTGGGCATCCTTCCATAGAACCTGATAGACACATTTTTGTGTCTGAATTGTCCTCAGTGTTGGTATTGTTAGAACTCGATTCTTGTACTAATATTGTATTTTTATGTATTTTTAGGTATTTTTGGAAATAAATATTTTTGGAAAATTCAACTCGAAAAGTTGCTCTAACACCCCGGAGGACATTTGATATTCGGACTCCCACATTGGATAAGGGGTAACCCAATTACTAAGGGGCACCCAATTGATATTCGCACCCGACTGTTGGATAAGGGGTGACCTTCTTCTTGGTTTGAAAATAAATTTTGGCGGAAAATATATATCACGCCTGGCAGACTTTGGTCGGATTTTTGAATGAGTTTTAGTGAGACTCAATGGCTGGGTTTTCAAGGGAAGACTTCACGGACATTAACAGGCCGGTTTGGGTCTTTGGATCGCGAGAAATTGGTCGGATAACTCGCGAGGAGAAACAGAGGCATTGAGAGTATTCACGGGATTGTTTTACTCCTTCCCGTGTTACTCGTGAGGTGGTAACTTGTGTTGGGAGAGGGCTCTAATGATTCCGTGTCGTGTTTGGAGTGAGTAAGCACGAATTGACAAATTGCATATACGCACAGGAAACAAAAAGAAAAGAAAATATTTTTTCTTCTTTTGCCGAGTGATGGCAGATTATTTGGAGTTATTTCGTGTGATTCCTTGGTGTCATTGGGTATAAAAGAGTATTAGGGGATGCGTACAAGGTCTACGTAGAGTTTGGGAGGCTTTAG
>JAJJWW010000263.1:0-47862 GCA_023531295.1 Papaver armeniacum | reverse complement strand
TGGTTATTTATCAATGATGTTGTAGTAATAAGGGTTGTCGTTCACTCGGACTTGAAGAGATTGATTTTAAGAATTAATAAAAGAAAATATATACAAAATGTGTCACGGGATGAAGAGTTTACTTTGGGACTCGGTTTTACTGACTTTCATATTCAAGTGGTTGAGAAATTAATCCTAGGCAATTATAGCTCAAAATAAAAGAAACACTAACTCTATTCTTTGCCAAAGTAGATTTCATAAAACATTATCTGTAAATCGTAAGCATGACGCATCAAAAGTAATTTAAACTAAGCATGCGACATCAGACAAAATAACAAATAATTAATAGAAATCATAAATCATTAATAATCGGTGCAAAAAGTAATTAAGGAATTAATTTAATTTACCACATGATGAAATTCGGCTCCGTCAGTCGTCCCGGAGATGGGGTTTAGCTCATCATGTTGGAAACACGCTCAAAATATGATTTTATTGCTCAAAGGTGCTTACAAATGATGAAAAGGAGAGATATCAAATAAAAACCGGGTTTGTAACAGATATAAGTGTTACAAACCTAATTGTTACTGAAGGCGATAACACCTTTACAGCCATTTGTTACTATTCATTTAAGTCTGCCTCCAATTACGACCCACAAACGCGAGTCGTTTACATTTGTTGAAGAACGACGGTTTACGGCCGTCTGTTCTTCGTGTTCTTCGATTAACGGCGTGAAGCTTCTCTCTGCAACTTGATTTTTTCTTCTGCATGTGATGGTCCAAACTTGCCCCAAACTCTCCATAATCACTCGACCTCGGCCCTCAATATATACCGATGAGTCTTCAAAATCTCTGCTATAACTCCAAATCTTCTCGGATATTATTTCCTCGTTATTCTTCTTCACACGTCATCACGGGGATAATTCCATTTTTAATCGATTCTCGTGTTTGCGGCAATCCGGCGCACTCCCAACGGGATACAAACTCGTACAAAATTGAGTCCAACTCTTTCAAAACTCATGCAGCTTCCTAAAATAACTCCACGATATCTTCCTCCCTGTTTATCAGAATCACGTGAAATCTTTCCTATTTTACGTGCATGGACCATATACCTTCCCTGTTTAACTCTAACGAGGCTCAAATCTATCCAAACACGGCAACAAATCCGAAGTCAATCTCTACGGGCATCAATCCAAAATAATACGCGGTGAGAGTAATATTTTCCCTTAAAATCTGTTTTTGAGTGAAGAGGAAGAAGATACTCCCCTAACGAAATGGGGTGCGAATAGCCATTGGGTGTGCATAGTAAATAGGGTGCCCCTTAGCAATTGGGTTACCCCTTATCCAAAGTGGAGGTCCGAATATCAAATGTCCTCCGGGGGTGTTCCGAGCAACTTTTCGAGCCGAATTTTCCAAAAATGTTTATTTCCAAAAAATACCTACAAACACACAAAACACCATAATAAGGACGAAAACGAGTACTAACAATACGAAACATTGAGGACAAATTAGACACATAAATGCGTCTATCAAATACCCCCAAACTTATTATTTGCTAGTCCTCGAGCAAATTTATTCTATAAAATAAAAATCATTTGAACCCTAGGTGGCCCTTGTGGCGGAGTGTTGTCTCCGGAGGGTTTACCAGAGGTGTACCCACAAAACCTTTACTCCAGACCCTAGCTATCTACGCAGAACCTTGGAAGGCACTAAAGAATCTCCTTGGTTGGCATACTTATTGACTACAGGAGGAAGTACCCCGATTGAAATTCCAATTCTTTGTACACGAGTTTGCACTCAAGCATACTAAAATTCATATAAAGTGACAAAGCTCTACTCGGATAGTCGCACTATGGACATCAATACCGGAGTCAAAACTAATCACATGGATAGATCAAGAAGATGGATATAGAGAAAAACATAGATGGTTTTGATGTTTACTAAGTGAACGGTGTTTCCCATATCTCGTCTGAAGGCCTCAGCCAAAATGAACCTATCCTAATGGTGAGATACCGGTCGACTAATATCAACACCTTTGGCATATATAAGGGAACCAGTGGTCGATAATCCTAACTCTAGGTCAACACAACTGGCATATACAAGGGTTCCAGTGGTCGACTTTATTGAATTTATTCCGGTTGGTCAGATGGTCTGGTCTCACTTTCTCTTCTTTTTTTTTTTTTTTTTTTTTTTTTCAACTTTTTTTTTCAACTTTTTTCAACTTTTTTTTTTTCAACTTTTTTCAACTTTTTTTTTTTTTTTTTTTTTTTCTATCTCAATCACTCTATTTCACTCTAGCATTGGTAACAACTTGATTCGTGGGCCCCACCTAATCAATTAGAGAAACATAGTTTAAAAATAAAAACAGAAGTGAAAAGGACTTAACGAGATATGGTGAAACTATCATGTTATTTCTAACACCTGAGCTCTGTGCTTTTATGAATAGACTCTTTAGATGTTTCCATCTAATCAGATTGGTTCCTCAACTCCTACAACCAAAATGCTTCCATCCACTTAGATTGGTTAGTGCCATCCTTAATAAGCATAAATTTCTAGGCTCTTGAGTTTATTTACTGCAACTAAAAAGTTTCTCCCATATACCCCCAAACTTAAATCTAACATTGTCCTCAATGTTCTAAAGATGAAATTAAAAACATGAACAAGGAGAAACTGTTACCATTTGAAGCAAAAGAGTTAAGGAAAGATATTACCGTGTTGCATGAGCATGGGTTACCTCCCAAGAAGTGCTAAGTTTAAAGTCTTCAGCCAGACATTAGAAGAGATTAGTCACCTCGAAGAATCATAAAGCGACGGTAGGAATAATCTGCGGGTCATCTGGATCAAAAGTGTTAACCACAAGAAGAGGAGACTACAACAGACCGGGAAGATATCCAACACACCCTTATCTATTATTTTGTTTAAGACAACTAAATCTAGTTGTGGTTCGGGTTCAGGCTCTATAAAAGGGTCCAAATAAAATATTCTCATGGGTTGTATTTCCTCGTAGCTAAGATCCAAATGTTCAGGTTCTAGAGTCTAGAAAAACTCAAATAAAAACTTAGAAGCACATAATAGTAACCTGAATAATTGAGGATCCTCCAAGTCAATCAGTTTTGACTTACATAGCTGACCACAATGAGATTGGTGGTCTTCCTTAAGAAAATGTGTCAACCCTAATATCCTAAAGTAATTAGGTTTAGTCTTAAAACTTAATAATTGACACATCTGAAACTTATATGTTCCCACAATTGGAAGGAAGGTTTTTGGTGGGAAAACAAAGTCAATCGTGGTATCATAGCCTGGGTTAACCACATCAACCAGAGGATGGGTTTCTAACAACTGAACTTCTTCCTGGACATTATTAGGTTCGGGAGAGATAGCATGAAGGTAATCTGGCACAATGGTTGAGGCACGTATATCAAGTCCCGAGTGAGGGATCTCTGTAAGAGCTAAAGGTAAGGCACAAGGAGAATGATAATCACCCCAAAACTCAGAATTTTGGGTGTCTCTAGATAGACTAGCTACAATTTCCCTAATTTCTAGATCGTCAAAATCCTGAAAATGGTCAATTGCTTCATGTAGATTATAGTCAGGTGATGCATCCTCACTCATATTTAAAAGCTCTACGAGTTCATCTTCTTCGTCTAAGACTATTGTTTCTAAATCACTAGACTCTAAAACAGTATTCTCAGGGTAAACTCTTTCCTCTAAACCATCATCACAATCATATAAAGGATTATCAGCGAAAGTTTCTAGTAAAGGCCCATTAACTAAGGTGTTAATCATAATTACTTCCTCGATTCACTTATAGGCACATCAAATAATGGATTATCCAACATATTGCAGGCTAAAGGATCATGAACTACATCGTCTAAATCCTCGTCCTTTCGAATAGGTGAATAATTATTAAAATTATTGGGATTTGAACCAAAAATAGTACTATCATTATAAAGTTCAATCGGAGTAACAAATTCCTGATCACTATGCCTATTTATTTGAATTCTTCATCAACACTATCCTCATCATAATCATTATTATAAAAACATGAAAATGGTTGAACCTCATCTAAACAAGTAGTGTTACCAATTCTAACCTCATCATCTTGATTATGTGAATAACTATCTTCATTCTCAAAGGTATTATTGGATACACTATATTGGAAATTCAAGTTATTTCGAGCAATACTTTCATTCGTCTCTAACTCAAGTCTACGTGTCGACTCATTCCATCCTCTCAAGGCTCTCTTCCAAAGAAAGTTCCCTTAGTGTTGGATCTAAGTTTTGAGTTAATCTATTGAGGATATCTTCTAAAGATTCGGTCGTTGTTGCAGTCCTTTCGTCCATAAGTACGTTTACCTCAGCTAACTTACATGTAGATTCAGCTAACTTTTGTGTCGACTCAGCTAAACGCCTGAGGGACTCTTCTAGAGAAGGAAGAGGAACAGAAGGATCATAATAAGGACTACTTTTCAAAAGTTTGATTGTATCCTCTAGAGACGAAGAACTATTACTATAATCTCCTTGCTCGAATGACCGATGCACATGTGGATAGTAATTGGGCTCACCATGGTATGACCCATAACCTTCAAAAGATTGGCGTTCCCAACCACTATTCACACTATGGTCATAAAAAGAGTAATGTCCATAATGTTCGGTTGGATAATCATTGTATTGGCTGTTTATAATACCAGTTTGACATCCTAACTGCAAGGGAATTCTATACAAACACAAACAAGGCTGACTCGACCAAAACAAACCTACTGATTTCTAGCAAACAAAAAGCATGATGGCTCCACTTAGATTGTTTCTAGACCGACTTCTAATCCTTGAAAGGGAATTCGTTACAATGAAAGCAAACCCCTCGGAATCAATCCGAGTTTAAGTAAGTTGAATAGAGGCGAGGGAAGCTGCGTGGAGCTTTGATACCCAAGGCCTCACCGCATTACAAGGCGGCGCGATCACGCATTCAACTCACGAAACCATCATGAACTTCGAAGTATGCTTTAAGAGTAACCAATATTTTTCGAATGACTTTCCTATTAAGATCGTTACCCTATCGGTCTCGTTCTAGTCAGTATTTTAAGCTTAGGTTCGTGTTTGGTTTCGTTTTCCTAAGGCGGGCAAGAAGAGAACGGTGATGAAATCCGAACCCTTATCTTGTATGGCCAGTCCTTGCCCTTTACTAGGAATTTAAAGCAGCCGGTTTCAATACCTCAACATATATTCATACAAAATCATCCGAAGAAACCCGCGACGGGATTCGCGGGTGTTTAGAATTCTTACCTCCCGTTCCGGACGGGGATGAACCGTTGAAGTCGACTCGGGCCACGACTCCTATGTCATGTACGAACCCGAGGGGCCGAGACGATATCGTAATCGTCGTCCTTCCCTGTGCAGTTTATATTTAAATAACCCTTCCTTAGGGTTTTAAAAAAAAAATGTCCAACAGTCCAAAAATAAAGTCCAAAATTAAAAATAAAAATTACAAAGATAATTACCTAATTACAGTTTCTAAAAATAAATAAAAAAAATTAATTACACTATATACAAAATTTTCCTCTTCACTCCTTTGGATTTTCTCTCTTCTTTCTTTCTTTGGCTTCACTTTACTTTTCAACACTTTCTCTTTTATATAAGCTCCACACCAAGTCTGAAAGCAAATAGAAAAAAAAAACAAAACGCGTAAAAAGGAACAAATAATAATAAAAAAAATAAAATAATAAAACCTAAAAACAAATCTATACACAAGTCCGCGTCGGCGGCGCCAAAAATTGATGGTTATTTATCAATGATGTTGTAGTAATAAGGGTTGTCGTTCACTCGGACTTGAAGAGATTGATTTTAAGAATTAATAAAAGAAAATATATACAAAATGTGTCACGGGATGAAGAGTTTACTGGGACTCCGGATTTTACTGACTTTCATATTCAAGTGGTTCAGAAATTAATCCTAGGCAATTATAGTTCAAAATAAAAGAAACACTAACTCTATTCTTTGCCAAAGTAGATTTCATAAAACATTATCTCGTAAATCGTAAGCATGACGCATCAAAAGTAATTTAAACTAAGCATGCGACATCGAGACAAAATAACAAATAATTAATAGAAATCATAAATCATTAATAATCGGTGCAAAAGTAATTAAGGAATTAATTTAATTTACCACATGATGAAATTCGACTCCGTCCGTCGTCCCGAGAGATGGGGTTTAGCTCATCATGTTGGAAACACGCTCAAAATATGATTTTATTGCTCAAAGGTGCTTACAAATGATGAAAAGGAGAGATATCAAATAAAAACCGGGTTTGTAATGAGATATAAGTGTTACAAACCTAATTGTTATTCTGAGCGATAACACCTTTACGCCATTTTGTTACTATTCATTTAAGTCTGCCTCCAAACTACGACCCACAAACGCGAGTCGTTTACCTTTGTTGAAGAACGACGGTTTACGGCCGTCTGTTCTTCGTGTTCTTGATTCTGCAGCGTGAAGCTTCTCTCTACCAACTTGATTTTTTCTTCTCTGTGATGGTCCAAACTTGCCCCAAACTCTCCATAATCACTCGACCTCAGCCCTCAATATATACCCGACAGGTCTTCAAAATCTCTGCTATAACTCCAAATCTTCTCGGATATTATTTCCTCGTTATTCTTCTTCACACGTCTGTCACGGGGATAATTCCATTTTTAATCTAATTCTCGTGTTTGCAGCAATCCAGCGCACTCCCAACAGGATACAAACTCGTACAAAATTGAGTCCAACTCTTTCAAAACTCATGCAGCTTCCTAAAATAACTCCACGATATCTTCCTCCCTGTTTATCAGAATCACGTGAAATCTTTCCTATTTTACGTGCATGGACCATATACCTTCCCTGTTTAACTCTAACAGGCTCAAATCTATCCAAACACGGCAACAAATCCGAGTCAATCTCTACAGGCATCAATCCAAAATAATACGCAGGTGAGAGTAATATTTTCCCTTAAAATTGTTTTTGAGTGAAGAGGAAGAAGATACTCCCCTAACGAGAAATGGGGTGCGAATAGCCATTGGGTGTGCATAGTAAATAGGGTGCCCCTTAGCAATTGGGTTACCCCTTATCCAAAGTGGAGGTCCGAATATCAAATGTCCTCACGGGGGTGTTAGAGCAACTTTTCGAGCCGAATTTTCCAACAATCTTTATTTCCAAAAAAATACCTACAAACACACAAAACACCATAATAAGGACGAAAACGAGTACTAACAATACGAAACATTGAGGACAAATTAGACACATAAATGCGTCTATCAAGGACTCTACAAAATTAACTATCTAGAGTAAGCAGAATTGATATTGGGAGTAAGCTTACTTGATGTGAGGAACACCAGACGTTATTCTTGAACCAATAGGTTTAGATTTTCGTATATCAGTTACGCTTTATAAGATAATCTTCAAGGTGTGTCTTGCATAGTCTTAAATCGTTTATTATCCAATCTGAGCTTACACTTCCTACAAATGTGTCCTTCTGTTTTAGAGAAGTGGTAAAACTTTTGACTTGCGATGAAATCATAATGAGTTGACTTGGAATAATAATCAACATGAGATCCTTGTCTTTAAGGTGAGACAGTTTATCCTTGGTCAGAGAGAATTAATTGTTCATTCCTTAGGGAAGTAAAGACACTTCGACCATGATCTTCGAAAGGAGATTTGGTTAAGTAAACATGAATACCATTGAAAATCACTTCTTATAACTCCTTAATCATTTCAGAAGCCATGGATAAGGCTAATTTTTTGATTCACGGACAGTGCTACAAGGAGTAGGAGGAGCATCTTGTAGAAGTTTAAGTTCCAAGGAGTTTTCTCCAGTCGCGACTCGAGGGAGATAGTTTTCGTATCCACCAAGGCCTTTTCTTTCAGAAGGATCCTTATTCGTGAATGTCTTTCATAAACCTATGAAATTATTGACTTTGTTTTTCAGCATGTTGACCTTAGAAGCCTGAATTATAAGATGTTTAAGAATTTCAGCACTTTTTTTGGTTGCTTCCCTTTCTACTTCCGAGTCAAACTCATCAATAAGATAGTAGGGATAACAGTTTTCAATACTTGATGTTTTATGGGAACATGATTTTCATCTACTTTCGAGGAAGAAGATTCGATCTCATTAATGTAATCCATAAAAACAGTGTTTTCGACAATCGGTGATACGTTATCAGAGATTGAACTCTTGTCCACAAATTCAGATCATCACAAACACAGACCTATTCGGCATAACAGTGTTTGTTGCTCTGATACTAATTGAAAAGGAAAGGGTACCAAGTACATTACCAACTTTTTCATTCGGAAAACATGTATAAACAAAACCTAATACAATCACAAGTAGGTCACTCCCAGTTGCACCAAATATTAGTAGCCAAAAAGTAACTAAAAGGTTCAACTTGGCTTCTCTCCAAAATCAAGAGCATCAACAGACATGCAGGTACATCAGTACTTTTTGCGCACCTCAACAGAGTAGAGGTACATTCAAATACACATCTTAATAAAAATAATAATAAGTGCATGGGGAGATATCTTTTAAAAAAAATCCAATATATCCTCAATACATTTTCCTCCGTTCCGATTCCCATAAGTTTATACATCACTTGTGAAAAGCTGAGAGCTTTTTTGAAATATCTGAGACATAAGAAAAATAGGTATGAAGGAGTTGGCAGTTGTGTGAGATATGTAAATTACATAGCACATGACGTCGAGGATGTTATTGATGAATTCGTGCACAATGAGGTACCGGGATCAATGGCGAAAATGAGGTACTGGGATCAATAGAATTAGACATCATAAAGTTAACCTTTCTAATATTTTTATCACTCGTCATCGAATTCCTTCCAAGTTACAGAGCATCAAGACGAGATATCGAGAGAAGCAACCGATATGGTTTTGATAAGATAGACTGACAGAAAAATCTCAAATGAGGTCAATGGATGGCATGAAAACAAAAATAAGCTTCTATTGTGGTTTTGGAAGATGAGCCATGATGAACAATTGTTGGAATGGGTGGTCTTAGAAGGACAACTCTTGTTACTGAAGTATACAATGATGCGATTGTTCTCTCTTAAGGTTATATTTCACAACTAATGTCCAAACTTATGTAGCATGTCGCTTCAGCATTGCAAGATCCTACTAACAAGAGTTTTGGAATGGATGTCTACTAACAAGAGACTCTTGAAGTTCATTCTCCAAATCAGGAGCATCAACAAGTGCTTACCTTACCAATTCTTGTAAATAAAAAATAAAAGAAATGTAATTTACCTAACATGGGGTTCAACTGTTGATTCTCCATCTTCCTTTTTTAACAGTAATGATTCCCCTTCCCTTGGATCTGCTTCTTCATGTTCCTTATCCTCTGTGCTTTCCATTTTCTTCAACAAAAAATCTTCATTTTCCTGCTCCATAGTGTAATTATCCATCTTCTTCATATCATAATATCCATGTTCCTTGTCTAGAGTAGTGATGTCATCCTCCTTCAATTCTACTGCTTCATGCTCCTTCTCCACATTTATGTCCATATTTCTTCAAATCTAATGTTGGTGTTCATTGTTAGAAACCTTTGCTCGGTCAAACTTCATAGCGTTGCTATCTCAAGCTTGTTTGTCAAGTTTAGTTGTCAAAACTATAAGTCTTGATTTCTAGTCTACTTATAACTATGTCTGGTATTAGGATAAAATGTGTAGTTGAGCTTTAGACTTCACGGCGTTCATCTATTGAAGACGAAGATATACTAAGGGGAGCTTATGGAACTTCATCAACAAAAGGTATGTGGAGACTTGAACTTATCTATCACTCAGAAGTCTATTTTTATTCTATCTCCTATTAAGACAAAAGTCGCATAGCTATATAGACTTTAATTTATACACATTTGATATTTCGAGCTGAGTTTAACTCGCTTACATATTTCTCTAAATATGTATTAGTAAGCTTTCGCTTTTAACCAAGTTCATCTTATATTCTTGACGAAAGTCAAAAGATGATCATGTGAAAATTGCCCGGTAACATTTTATATGATTTGTGTGAGACAGTCATTTGATGTAGACTCGAAATATTTCGTATTGATTATTTGATCACTTGAAAATTGCTTTGAAGCTAATACTTTGTGTGAGAAAGTTATTCCCGTATTCTAAGAATGTTTCAATGATTGAAATGGGAGTTTATAACAATTAACCATGATTAGATATTGCACAGTATGCGTACTTGTATGGTAACTGTTGCAAATATATTCCAAGTCCGGGAACTTAGTATGCATACCCGTATGCATACTGGTTAAACAGTTGAAGTCCGGGAACTTAGTATGCATATCGTATGCGTACTGATTTCAACTGAGTTCGGTCGTGAACAACAGTATGCGTACACGTTTGCATACTTGAGTGGGTTAAGTTCTAAATCGGTTTTTCATGAACAAATACATTCATATAATAAGGAATACAATCTTTTGCAAACCGTGGCTATAATGTTCATGAATTGATTCGAGTGAATCAAATATGATTTTGCTTCAATTGTGTCTTATATACTTCTATGAGAATATAAACAATTGAACAACTCTATAATTAGTTTCATTTGAGTCATTTGAACTAGTTTTGTTTAAGATGAATAAGGTTGATTTAAAAGTGTTCATGTGGCTAATTTCAGTTAACTATTGTTTAGCCAACTAAGTGTACACGTTTAGGTACGGTTACCCATATCTAAATGAAGGCACATTTCACTTGTATGTAACAAGCTAAGTCAATCTAACGATTGAAAGATATTAGCTTGAATCTAATCGGGTTTTCATCTAAGGGTGCATATTGAATGCTTTGTTACCAAGGTAACATTGATTGCAAACCCTGATTTGAAGACTATATAAGGGAGAACTCTAGCAACTTGGAAACCTAATCCCCCATACTTCCTGTGTGATACTAGTTGCGACTAGAGTCGATTCTCCTTTAAACTAGGTTTTTTTAAAACCATTATAGGTTAATGACTTAAAGACTTCATTGGGATTCTGAAGCCAGACCCAACTATTTTCTATGAAGTTGCGTGTTCTGATCTTACTTTGTTCTATCGTATTGAGTACTATCTTCTCTAAGATTTGCTCGAGATATAATCTCCGATAGGTAAGATAAAAAATAGTCACAAACATCTTTCGTCTCATCGTCTGTGATTACACAATATCTTGTTCCGCTACCATATGGTTAAGATCATTGTGATGAGGTGATTGATATTATTAAGATCTTCTTCGGGAATATAAGTCTGGTATATCAATTGGTTCATGTTCATATTGATTTATCAAAAGACAGAACGAAAAACTCGTAGGTATTTCTGTGGGAGACAGATTTATCTATTCAATAGACTTTTATGTGTGAAACAAATTTGTTTATCACGTCTTTGACTTTGGGTCGTAGCAACTCTTAGTTGTGGGTGAGATCAGTTAGGGAATCAAGTGCGTAGAGTCTGTTTGGGATTCGAGGCGTAAGGAACGTGGTTGTACCTTGATCATTGTGAGATTGGTTAGGGCTCAACTGCATTCCAGTTTGAAGTTAACTTGTAGTAGGCTAGAGTCTGTAGCGTCTTAATACATTGTGGTGTTCAAATATGGATTAGGTCCCGAGGTTTTTCTGCATTTGTGATTTCCTCGTTAACAAAACTTCTGGTGTCTGTGTTATTTTTTTCCGCATTATATTTTTCAATATAATTGGAATATCACAGGTTGTGCGTAGTTTAATCAATTAGATGATCCAACCTTTGGTTGTTGATATAAATCGATTGACACTTGAACATTGGTCTTTGGTACCGTTCAAGTTGTTTCTCATAATAATCAGGCTCACGGATTATATCTGTTTGAGAAACAGAGATATAACTCTTGGATGTATTTTCCTTGATTGAGTCTGACTGTCTACTTGATTCTCTTGGAAATATATTGGAACTTTTCCATATAAATTTCCGAAACGAAATATTGGGTGTGGTTGTTAGACCCCCGCTTTTTCAATTGGTATCAGAGCAGGCAAACACCTTTAAGACCTCATAAATCTGTGTTTGTAGCAATCTGACTCTATGGATAGTAAAGTCTCTATAAACGCCTCACCAGAATTAGATCTACTCAACTTCGAGTGTGTTCTAGAAACCATCGATGAGGTTGAGTGCTTTGATCTAGAAAAAATCATCAAAAATCTTTGTCGAGAAAAACAACGATTGATAAGGAAAATTGATGGTCTTCATTGCGAAATTTATATCAAAAACTCTGATCTTCGAGAACGTTCTGAAGAGCTATTTAATCTCCAGAAGAAGTTGGATGAACAAATCCGGATCAATTCTGATCTTGTTACAGATATTGCAAATTATAAAGATTTGAAGTCTGTCAAAGTTTCTTCAATATATATGAAAAACTCATTTAATTCTTCCATGAAAATTTGTCGAAAGTCAGGAGATAAGCGAGGTTTAGGCTTTGTGGAACCTGATACGACTCAGAACCTCTCAAATGAGTTTAAAGATGTTTGTTTATGTATGTTTTGTGGTTCTCATAATCATTTTCAACATACATGTATATCCTTCAAGAAAAGTCTAAAGGTTTCTAGTGATCTTCACAAGAAAGCTGAACAATTGTTTCCTTCTCTCAAAAGGTGTACAAATCTAACAAGAAAACCCAATCGGGTTAGTGGCATTAGTATGGGAGCTTTTGCTCTAAAATCAACACACCCTTTCAATGGTTCCTTGATAGTGGATGTAGCCGACACATGACTGGAGATCTTTTGTGGTTTTTGAATTCAAACGACTTTGAAGGAGGACCATTAACATTCGGAGATGGGAGTTGTTGCTACATAAGCAAGAAGGGGATGATCAAACTACCTGGCGTTCCTGAAATCCACAATGTAGTGTACGTTAAAGGTATGACTGCTAATCTTCTTTCTGTTAGTCAAATTTGTGACAAAGGCCATAAAGTTGTCTTCAATGCGAATGGATGTGACATTGTAGACAAAACTGGAAAAGTAATTTTTCAGGGAACTCGTGGTAAAAATAATTGTTATCTTTTGGATACTCATTTTAGCAATTGTTGCAAGTTGACTAAGGTGTAGTCTATTCATCTTTGGCATGAACGTTTTGGTCACATCAATTATCGCCTTCTAACTAAGATCATCAATAAATAACTTGTTAGAGGTGTTCCCAAAATCAATGCCAAGATTGAGGGTGTCTGTGGTGCCTGTCAAATGGGTAAACAAACGAAAGTTCCACATAAATCATCTCGAGATATTCTCACTAAAGCTCCACTTGATTTAATTCATATGGATCTCTTCGACCCTATTCAACAACCTATTGTTGCTGGGAAGAAGTATGCTTTAGTTATGGTAGATGATTACACCATATTCACTTGGGTGGCATTTTTAGCTCATACGAATGAAACCCTTGATGAATTGAAGATTATTGTTAATAGAATCCAGAATGAACAAGGTCGCAAGCTAAAGAAAATTAAAAGCGACCGTGGAATTGAATTCAAAGACATTAAGGTGTTTGAATTTTGTGACAAAGCGGGATTATTCAACAATACTCACCACCCATTACTCACTTAAGCAAATGGAGTTGCATAAAAGAAGAATAGGAACATTCAGGAAATGGCAAGGGTAATGCTCCATAACAAAAACTTACCGTTAAAGTTTTGGGGATAAGCTGTTTTTACGGCATGCTATTTGATCAACCGTGTCTACTTACGGTCTAACCCTAAATACTCCTTATGAGTTGTGGTACGGTAAGAAACCCAACTTATACTATGTCAAAGTGTTTGGAAGTAAGTGCTACATTCTGAAAGATCGAGAACAGAAAGGGAAATTTGATTCTAAAAGTGATGAAGGTGTCTTTCTTGGCTATGCATCTGATAGTCATGGTTTTAGAGTGTTTAATCTCATAAGCCAAGTTATGATGAAATCTGCAAATGTCATCATCGATGATCTGAGAAATTTTCGTCATGATAGATCTCCTGCTGAATTGCCTCCAACCGAGACGATTGAGAAAGTCAAGGAAGTTCCAGAATCAGTATAAGAATTTCCAACGGTTGATGATCCCGACATTTCTAGTGACGAGGAGAAGAACCCTAATCGAGGCTATTACGGTTGAACAAGAACGCGCTCCTCCATGGCACCTCAAAGGAATCATGATACTAACAGTATTATTGGAGGAAAGGATTCTACAGCTAAGACGAGAGGACAACTTCAAAATATTTGTAATTTTGGTTGTTACCTATCGCAAGTAGAACCAAGAAATATTGATGAAGCTCTTAGCGATCTCTTTTGGGTGAATGCAATGCATGAAGAGCTAAATCAATTTCAAAGACAAGATGTATGAGAACTTGTACCTTGTCCACCCCCCCCCCCCAATATCAATATTGTTGGTACCAAATGGATATTCAAGAACAAGTCTGATGAATTTGGCACCATTGTTAGAAACAAAGGCAGACTTGTCGCTCGGGGATATTCACAAATTAAAGGTATCGATTTTGACGAAACCTTTGCTCCTATGGCACTCCTTGAGTCCATTCGGTTGTTATTAGCTCATGCTTGTTTTCTTAAGGTTAAGTTGTCTCAAATGGACATAAAATCCGCGTTCCTAAATAAAATTTAAAGGAATAGGTCTATGTCGCTCAACTTTAAGGGATTTAAAAATTACTGAATTCCCGGATCATGTCCTTAAGATCAATAAGGCATTATATGGGTTAAAACAAGCACCTCTTGCACAGTTCGAAAAACCAACTACTTCTCTTCTTAGGAAAGGCTTTTCGAGAGGTGGAGCTGATAAAACTTTGTTTACTAAATGGAGTAGGAAAGATGTTGTCATTGCTCAAGTTTATGTAGATGATATCATCTATGGATCAACATCTGGGAAACTTGCAAAAGATTTTCAAGTCTCTCTTGGTAAGGAGTTTGAAATGAACAATGTTGGTGAATCAAAATTGTTTTTAGGTTTACATATTCAATAACATAAGGATGGAATTTACTTATCTCAAGAAAAATATGCTAAGGATCTTGTGACAAGGTTCGGTCTTGATAAGTCAACTCCAAAACTGACTCTTATGCCCTCCACTGGTAAACTATATCGAGATGAGAAATGAGCAAATGTGGATTAAAAACTTTATCAATATATCATTGGAAGCCTTTTATATCTTACAGCTACTAGACCTGATATTGCTTTTAGTGTAGGTTGTTGTGCTAGATTTCAGGAAAATCCTAAAGAATCTCATCTTGCAGCTGCAAAAAGGATCATGTGATATATCAAACACACTATCGGGTATGGTCTATCTTATACGTTTGATACTAACACTGATCTTACTGCCTACCCAGATGCAGATTGGGCAGGATGTGTGAAAGACAGAAAGAGTACTTCAGGGGGATTTGACTATGTTGGGTGGTAGGCCTCGAAAGGTGTTTATATTTATGGCCTACGGTGATAACCGCAAGTGCACGGCGTCTATCGGAGACGCGGCAAGTACGGGTCGAACCACAGAGACTTGTGGTGCTCTTAAGGTGATCTTATGGCTTTCTAAACTGATTTCAAGAGTGACAATGTGACAACAGGGGGTTTTGTGCCGATACGGCTGATTTGTAGTGAAATGAACCTAAGCTAAGGTATAAAACAGTGACAAGGGAATGCTAAGGTGTTCAGATCCACCTCTAACTCCTATTGTGTGATTAACTAAGTTGAGGTTCTTGTTGTCCTGTGAATGATAAGGGCAGGGTGTCAATTCCACCACCTATCTCTCCCTGTAATGCTTCTAATAACAGCTAAAGTGCTGACCCAGAGCACTAGTTGTCTAATTAAGTACAACTAGTCAAGGGAATCAACATTTGTATCTAAGGTTGAGCTGCAATACACTCAACACAGTTGTGACCTAACTACAATGGATGCAAGACATCCATTGTGAGAGAAAAGCATTGGGTATTTAGTATTGAAGACATTTGATAACATTAAGCACTCAAGAACAGTTCACAGAGTTAAAAACATAATAAGGAATTAGGGTTTCACTGAAACCCTAACAAAACTAATTAAAACATCAAATAAAATTGTTAAACTACAATTTAAACCTAATTGAAGCACTGGCTAGCCCAGGCATGCTTTCTATCAACACCCATCACTGCTATTTATACATGCAAGAAAATCCCCAAATACCAAACCCTAATTTCTTTTTAATTCTAAAAATAAACAAAATACTCTCACCCATACTCTCTGATTCATCCCTTCACTGATTGTGCGGCTCTCTGACTCCCTTGATGTTGCTTGTTAGAGAAAACCCTAAGTCTAGCTATCTCAACCCTAGCCTCTAAGTTAGAAGAAGCTATGGGTAAAGATGACTAGAACTAGGGTGATGGAGGAGTTGTTGAGGCGGCTGTTGTGCTGACAAGAGATGGTGGTAGTGATGGAGGCGGTGTTGCAGAGGGTTTGGTCGGGGAAGAAGATGGCTCTTCTCTGCAACTGTCGGGGTGAGGGAGGAGAAGAAAGAGAAGAAGAAGAGAGGAATGGGGGGTATCGAATAGGGTATGGGTATGGGTCGATTCGTTGTGAGGCAGGGATATCAAGAGTCGAAGGAACGAGGCGGAGCGGCGTTGGATGTAACTGGGGAAGATCTGAACGGTTGAGGAAGACTTGGAGTGATCTGGTGTTGCACGGGAGCAGCGAACTTCGATGCGAGTGGAGGTAGCGACCGTAGGATGTAGCCATGTGTGATCTCAACGGCTTGGAGTGGACGGGCTCGGATCCGGGTCGTGGGTAGCTCTAGCCCATGTCTTCCTTGTTGGGTTGCAACTGATTCGCGCGCGGGCTTTGGCTATCTGCTCCATAGATGTTTGACTCCAATTCTTCGCTCTTTAGCTCCTCAGTTTCTCCGGACTTTATTTATTACCTAAAAACACAAAATTAATTAATACAAATATTTATTCTTGAAAACAAAGAAAACACAGAATCTGGGATAATATCGATTTCTAAGCGCAAAAGATGAGTAAAATGCCAATAAAAGGTGTATAAATATGCACTATTTGGCACTCATCAAATACCCCCAAACCTGAATTTTACTTGTCCTCAAGTGAAACAAAATGAAGAAATCCTAACTATACCACCGTCGTAGGTCTCTCGAATGCATTTAGCGTATGCACTAAGCCTTTAAACCCCTAGGTGTCCCTAGTGGACGAGTTGTAGTCTCGTGAGGGTTTACCGAGAGGTGTACCCACAAAACCTTCTCCAACTTCGAGTGTAAAAGAGTCTCAAGCCTCCAAGAAGCTATGAGGACATAGAGTTTCTGCATGCTAGTAACAGAAGTTAGAACTATCGAAGAACGCATTCTCATCCTTAAGTGCTGAGCGAGAAGTAACCATACCATATGAAAGACTTCGGATTCGATTGTGATCATAAGCCTCGACTTCTGCTCACCATTAGGGTTTTATGATAATTGCACTCAAAAAGATCGCTTTTTTAGTCTCTCATGTGTGCAGGCAGGAATAAAGAGAGAAATCCTGCACACGTTGTAGGTAAGAAGGATAACCTTCCGAAAATAAAATCTGGAGCCTCCACAGAGGTGTGGACAAAAAGAATCTTTTTCTGATGATCTCTAAGGAAGGAAATCAACCATTAGCAAGGGTGGGAGTACTCACTCACTTCTCACCCGATCGACAATTAATATCACTCTCTCATAAGAACCATAGAAACGTCTTCACTCTTCGGTCTTCAAATGTTGATGACGAACTTCTAAACTTCACAAAACTTGACAATTTTTGACTTTTCTACTCAAATTCCTTGTTGTTTGGATTTTTTTCTTCTTGAACTCTCTTTACCATGGTGGTAGCAAAAATAAACTACAATTTTTTTTTTTTTTTTTTTTTTTTTTTTTTTTTAGCTTACAAAAAGTGAAAATAAAAATACAAATAATGAAACAACTAACTCCATGGACAAAGGACTTTATCACTCAATTTTTCCACAACTTGTATTGTCTTGATTTTATAAATTTTATTAATTCTCATCCTATTTTCTTTTCTTTGTTGCACATAAACCTTGGACTATATCAATTTTTCTTTCAATATTCTGATGATGCTCCGCTTGCTGATGATGATGTGTTTCTATGGGTCTTGCTGATTGAGAGAGAGTGATGCTAACTCGCAAATCGATATTTAGAAGGAGTTTTCATCTTTAGACGTCACCCTCATGATTGACAAAAACTAGCACTCAAGAGATCAAAAGTAGTCTTTGAAATTGGTGCGAAGTTGGGTAGCTCACCATTCCTACCCGGAATTGATGTACGGTGACACACACTCTAACAGCTTTTCTAGAAAGTTGCAAAAAATTGAAGGTTGGTGCCTCACTTGATGTAAAATGGTAGTCTCCACTATGGGTGACCACAATTCTACTACCGAATATCTAAACAGCACCTAATTCGCCCTCCGGTATGGTTAAATCCAACTTTAACGCTCTAATCAACTAAGGAACCCGATTGCGTTCTCCGATACTTCCAATTTACATTATTTCGGTCGATTCTCTATGTAAACATAGCTAGAAGCATGCTAGTGACTCTAAAATCTCTAAAAGTTGGAGGTTTTTACAAAAAGAGTTTTTGAATTTTTTTTTTTTTTTTTTTTTTTTTGAAATAAAAGATAAAAAAAAACTACAAACTCTATATGCAAAAGTATGCAAATGCACCCCCAAACCTAAATCAAACATTGTCCTCAATGTGTCTACATATAGAAAAAATTTAAACAGTCACATACCGAGAGAACTATGCTGATAAGAGAAAAGGGAAGAGATTACCGGATGTCGGCAGGAGCAAGGTTGGAGCTTCATTAATCAAGGCTAGAATCCAATATTCTCAACGGAGATCATATCGGATTAGCATAATATATGCGCATGAAGACTCAACCGATTCAAGAAAAGAAAATTTAACAAGTCCTACTGGATATATACAATGAAAATTCACCATAAACCAACAATCTAAAGAGTTGAGGATCAACCCAATAGAAAATATATACAAACATCAACAGCTTTACACAGATATAACATGAGAGTGCAAGTAAGACTGCAGATGTGAAGGAGTTTCCCCCAAACCTAAACTTGTGAACAGGTGTGTTTGTGAGAACAAAATCTTGCAATTTTAAAGGTACATCATGCAAAAGGTCTAACTCGAAATGAGTTTTGCTAATTACAAGTGGACATACACATTCCAACCGTGGCTCCTTAAGAGTGTTATACTTTGATGCAAAATAGTCCAAGAGGACTTGGGAAGCACAAAGCTCTAGGCCTAAGTTAGGCATTTTTAGAAAAGTTGGTTTTGCAATTTTGTGACAAACTACACCTAGGTTGGGTGAAGGAGTTTCAATTTGTGACTCAAGAGAGAGGTTAGGTACATCCAAGTTATTTTCATGTATAAAATCATTTGCACCATCACACACTTTCCTAAGATCAGAAGTGGGTAAATCATGTTCATTTTCACAGGATAATTCATCAATTTCCATGTCAAATTCATCAGAGGAAGCAACATATTGTGACATGGGCAGGGAATCAGACACAAAAATAATATTATGATCCAAAAGAACATTAGTGTCAACAGAAGATTCATCCTTTCTTAAGTCACAAACAAGTTGTGTAGCATGCTCACATTCACTGAAGAATTTCACAAAACTAAGCTCATAGTTAAGATCACATGTATGAATGTTAGAAGAAGTATCATTCATAGGGTTCACAGAAGAGACGCCTGACGTCTCTGAACCAAAAGATTCCATCATATTTTCAGCATGCACATGCTCTTCTAACATATCATATTCATCATCATCATCATCATAGAAATGCATTTCCTTATTAAAAATCATAGTATTTCTAGTCCCGTCATTTAAAACAGGTTCATATGCAATATCAATTGCACGAGTAAGACTAGGCATACTATTTTCATAATTGACTTCATTATGGGTGATAAACATTTCATTTTGAAAGTCCTCCCTTTCCTCATTTAGTGCATCACAGATTTGACTCAATTTGAGTTCTAAACTCGCAAACCTTTGGTCAGTTGACTTTTGATATTGCTCAAGGTTTTGAATCAATTCTAGAATTTCATCATGTTGTTAAATGAAAGGAGAGTTTTCAACGAAGAGGAAATTCATAATCAATGCTATATGGTTTATCATGCAATACACTCCTAGCATTATTTTGTTCGATGAGTCTGAGATTTTCCTTCACAGATTGATAAGTACAAAATTGTTCAACCTCCCACTGTGGTGGATGATGTATGTGATCATAATGATTAGGGTATGTGAGATCCGGGCCCTGAGAAGGCTCATAAAATTCCCTAAAATCACTATGGTATGTGGGGAGTTCATATTGTGAAGCATGCCCGTAAGCAAGCTCTCTAAGGGATTTGTTTGTATCCCCGATTGCGGACCAAAATCGACATGATTTAGTACTCAAATTGAACTCAAAGCCCAGTTGAAGTGGACTATGTTTGGTTTTAGTGGGATTGGTTTGGTTTATTGGGTTTCATTTGGTTTGTTGGGTTTTGGTTCGTTGTGGGCTTGTTGTTTGGTTTTTGTGGGAATTTGGTTTGTCTGGGATTTGTTTGTTTGAAACCCGGGATTTATGGAATTACCTGAGACCCGATTGTGTGCACTGACCCAACAGATGTGGGCTTAGTTTAGTTTAAGCCAGCAGCGAGCCTGTGTTAGGTAGAAGCGGCCCGGCACGGATGAAGCTGAACTGCACAGCCAAGTAGAGCCCAGCTGCACGGTAAGGCCTAGTGGTTGTGGGCTTCGGTTTGCTTGCGAACACCAATATTTCGATTGATATGGGCTTGGATGTTTAAGGGTTCGATCCAGTAGTTGGGTTTACTGCTTATGTGCGGCCCAGTTTGTGGTTTTAGCCTAAGCATCCCAGATGGTGTGACTCAGTGAAACTGGTTCTAGCCCAGTTTATGTGGTTTAAATGGTGAGGCACAGGGGCAAGTTATGTGCAGAGTTTGGCAACTCAGGCACTGGCTGTGTGCACAGCTCTGGCAGGGCACAACTCCAATTAACAGCACAAGAAAAGAGCAATGTGTGCACAGCACAGGACAGTTTACACAGAACACAAACTCACAGAAAGGGCATTTGATGCTAAGCACATGGGTCAGGCACAGATTAAGTGCACAGGGTCTGCAATTCGCAACACAGCCTCACAGCTTCGAGGGGGCTGGAGGGTTGCACAGTCACTAGTTCTCACGGATGTATGCTCAAACACTACAGGGGCAGATGGGGTTGGCTCACTTAGCTTCAGGGGTGGTTGCCTAGCAAGGTAGCTAATCATGCAGCGCATTAGGGCAGCTAGTTTGCAACTTCATGCAATGAAAGTGATTCATTTAACAGGGTCAAGCATAATCATCAATGCACAGATCAGTTTGATACACAGCTCAGAGGTATGCTCTGGGTTGCTGCTCAAGCTCACACTTCAGGGGATGGAGCTGAGCATAGGGCTGATGCTAACCAGCATAGAACATACAACAGGGTATCACAAGTTGGCTATCCTAGTTATGGCTTACAGCTTGCAGCTTCAGGGGCTTGCAGCTAAGCACATATGCACAAGTTGACACAGGATGCAGAGGTCTGGCAACACTTGGATCAACAGCTGCAGGGGCTGGAGCTCAGAGTGATGAAGGCCAATGGTTCACAAGACACGACACAGGAGGGCTTATGCACAGATCCAACAAGAAACACCCACAGGGTTATGCTCAGGCCTTGGGTGCACAGATTGTTTACAAATATAGATGCTCATACAACTCAGCACTCAGCTAACCTGTGTCCAATTCAAATACCAGCAGTTCAAATACCAACCTGGTTTAGCCCAAATAGCAACTGTGTTTGCTCCTTCCTTCCTTTTCTTTGGGCTCTGCTCAGCTTCTGCAGCAGGGTAACATGCACCTGTGAGCTCAAAGGAGAATTTTAGTCCTTAGAAATGCAAAATCAAAACTTTCATAGCTGATATTTGCCACTGATAGCCAACAATTAAAATGTCAAGACATATGAACTGTTATTTGGACTGACTGGGAATGAAAAGTTATGGAGATGTAATGATAGATGCAAGAATGCAAAAGCAAAAAATTACAGCTAAATTACAATGCTGAAGATGGAATGTCAAGAGAGAACAACTAAGTTACACTAACACAAGGCTAACAAAGATGATTTCTAGCAAGCAGGTTATGGACAGAGTTTAAATGACTAAGTTACACTAACAATGCAGATTATTATGCAGTTGATAAAAGTTATATTAACAGCTAAAACAACAATGAAAGACTAAGAAAAACAGTGGAAGAAAAGTTACAGCTAAAAATAACAAAAGTTACAGCTAAGACAAGTTACAGCTAAAAATAACAATGCAGAGAGAATATATACAAGGTTGGAAATCAGTGAAGCAAGGCCAATAGTCAACAGGGCACACGCCAAGTCCCCGGCAACGGCGCCAAAAACTTGGTAGGCCTCGAAAGGTGTTTATATTTATGGCCTACGGTGATAACCGCAAGTGCACGGCGTCTATCGGAGACGCGGCAAGTACGGGTCGAACCACAGAGACTTGTGGTGCTCTTAAGGTGATCTTATGGCTTTCTAAACTGATTTCAAGAGTGACAATGTGACAACGGGGTTTTTGTGCCGATACTAGTGATTTGTAGTGAAATGAACCTAAGCTAAGGTATAAAACAGTGACAAGGGAATGCTAAGGTGTTCAGATCCACCTCTAACTCCTATTGTGTGATTAACTAAGTTGAGGTTCTTGTTGTCCTGTGAATGATAAGGGCAGGGTGTCAATTCCACCACCTATCTCTCCTGTAATGCTTCTAATAACGGCTAAAGTGCTTGACCCGAGCACTAGTTGTCTAATTAAGTACAACTAGTCAAGGGAATCGGCATTTGTATCTAAGGTTGAGCTGCAATACACTCAACACAGTTTGTGACCTAACTACAATGGATGCAAGACATCCATTGTGAGAGAAAAGCATTGGGTATTTAGTATTGAAGACATTTGATAACATTAAGCACTCAAGAACAGTTCACAGAGTTAAAAACATAATAAGGAATTAGGGTTTCACTGAAACCCTAACAAAACTAATTAAAACATCAAATAAAATTGTTAAACTACAATTTAAACCTAATTGAAGCACTGGCTATCCCAGGCATGCTTTCTATCAACACCCATCACTGCTATTTATACATGCAAGAAAATCCCCAAATACCAAACCCTAATTTCTTTTTAATTCGAAAAATAAACAAAATACTCTCACCCATACTCTCTGATTCATCCCTTCACTGATTGTGCGGCTCTCTGACTCCCTTGATGTTGCTTGTTAGAGAAAACCCTAAGTCTAGCTATCTCAACCCTAGCCTCTAAGTTAGAAGAAGCTATGGGTAAAGATGACTAGAACTAGGGTGATGGAGGAGTTGTTGAGGCGGGCATTGTCTTGACAAGAGATGGTGGTAGTGATGGAGGCGGTGTTGCGAGAGGGTTTGGTCGGGGAAGAAGATGGCTCTTCTCTGCAACTGTCGGGGTGAGGGAGGAGAAGAAAGAGAAGAAGAAGAGAGGAATGGGGGGTATCGAATAGGGTATAGGGTATGGGTCGATTCGTTGTGAGGCAGGGATATCAAGAGCTGAAGGAACAGGCGGAGCGAGCGTTGGATGCAACTGGGGAAGATCTGAACGGTTGAGGAAGACTTGGAGTGATCTGGTGTTGCACGGGAGCAGCGAACTTCGATGCGAGTGGAGGTAGCGACCGTAGGATGTAGCCATGTGTGATCTCAACGGCTTGGAGTGGACGGGCTCGGATCCGGGTCGTGGGTAGCTCTAGCCCATGTCTTCCTTGTTGGGTTGCAAGCGATTCGCGCGCGGAGCTTTGGCTATCTGCTCCATAGATGTTTGACTCCAATTCTTCGCTCTTTAGCTCCTCAGTTTCTCCGGACTTTATTTATTACCTAAAAACACAAAATTAATTAATACAAATATTTATTCTTGAAAACAAAGAAAACACAGAATCTGGGATAATATCTGATTTCTAAGCGCAAAAGATGAGTAAAATGCCAATAAAAAGGTGTATAAATATGCACTATTTGGCACTCATCATTGGGTTAAATCTTGTGGCATGGCATATCAAGAAACAAAACTCGCAATCCATGTCTACATGCGAAGCAGAATACATTGCTGCAGGTTCGTGTTGTACTCAATTTCTATGGATGAAACAAATGATGGTTGATTATGGAATTGACATTGGTGTAATGAAGATCTTTTGTGACAACTCAAGTGTGATTCGCATTACTGAGAATCTTGTTGAGCACTCAAGAACTAAGCACATTGACATAAGGTATCATTTTATTAGAGATCTCTATGAAAATTGTATTATTAACATGGAATTTGTGCCTTCCGAACAACAACTGGCTGATATTCTCACCAAACCTTTAGATACTGCAACGTTTCAATACTTAAGGTAGTCTATTGGTGTTGTTTTGGTTCATTAGTATTCTAGTATTTTTCCCCTGGACTTATCTATATCTTTTGGGCAATCAAGGCTTAGAACTCCAATGTATTGTTGTCTCAATTCCGCATTTTTTTCTACGTAGATAAAGTTTTGTTAGGTATCAAAGTATATAAATAAATCATTCTTTTCTTGTAAAAGTAAGGTCGCTCTTGTTGTTCTTTCGGGAATGCCATTTTATGGGGGGGGGGGGGGAGTTCTTAATTAAACTTGTGTTTAATTGCCAAATCTTTGTGGGGAGTGCGGTTGTGGAATATTTTAGGGGGTATCTTTATAAACTCCTCGATGAATACACTAAGTTTCGACTATGCAAAATCATCGAAACAAAGTTGATATGTTCCTTTTTAGTCATGAAGTATCTCTATGAGAATTTCATTATGACCCCCTAGTTTTCGTACCTTTCCCAATTTATATTGACAAAAAGGGGAAGAATTATTGTGTAATTCACACTACAAATACATATGGTTTACAGATCATTATGTAAGGGGGAGTGGTTTTATTGTGAGATGAAGTATTGACTAAGGGGGAGTGATACGTATCACCAGAGTATTGTTGTCAAAGTTGTGATATAATTGGACTTTGATGCTGTGTAATAATACTATGACACTGTATAACAATGATTCAGAGCTATTGTTTTCTCATTGTTGTGGCTACGGATCTTCAACAACTATGATCTTTGAGTTGAACACGTTCGAGAATCATCGGGTACTTGGAAGTGACGAAGATTTCGAGTAATATTGAAGAACCAAGGAAATCAAGCATTTGGATGAGAAGCTACAAAGTTTGTTTATTTTGTAATCCATATATACAGATAGTTTTGTCACTCAAATTGACAAAGGGGGAGATTGTTAGAGCACTCCTCGGTCGAACTCGCAAGCATTGCTATTTCAAGCTTGTTTGTCAAGTTTAGTTGTCAAAACTATAAGTCTTGATTTCTAGTCTACTTATAACTATGTCTCGGATTAGGATTGAATGTGTACTTGAGCTTTAGACTTCACGCGTTCATCGATTGAAGATGAATAACTACTAAGGGGAGTTTGTGGAACTTCATCAACAAAAAGTATGTGGAGACTTGAACTCATCTATCACCATAAGTCTATTTTTATCCTATCTCCTATTGAGACAAAAGTCGTATAGCTATATAGACTTTAATTTATACACATTTGATATTTCGAGCTGAGTTTAACTCGCTTACATATTTCTCGAAATATGTATTTGTAAGATTTCGCTTTAACAAAGTTCATGTTACATTCTTGACGAAGTCAAAAGATAATCATGTGAAAATCGCCTTAGTAACATCTTATATGATTTGTGTGAGATAGTCATTTGATGTAGACTCGGAATGTTTCGTATTGATTATTTGATCACTTGAAAATTGCTTTGAAGCTAATACTTTGTGTGAGACAACTATTCCTATCTTCCAAGAATGTTTCAATGATTGAAATTGGAGTTTAAAATAATTAACCATGATTGGATATTGCACAATATGCGTACTTGTATGGTAACTGTTGCAAATATATTCCAAGCCCGGGAACTTAGTATGCATACCCGTATACGTACTGGTTAAATAGTTGAAGTCCGGGAACTTAGTATGCATACACGTATGCGTACTTATTTCAACTGAGTTCGGTCGTGAACGACAGTATGCTTACACGTTTGCATACCGGTGAACACATACCAAGTCCGACAACTTAGGTATGCGTACGTTTGCATACTTGAGTGGGTTAAGTTCTAAGATCGGTTTTTCATGAACAAATACATTTATATAATAAGGAACGCAATCTTTTGCAAACCGTGGCTATAATGTTCATGAATTGATTCGAGTGAATTAAATCCGATGTTGCTTCAATTGTGTCTTATATACTTCTATGAGAATATAAACAATTGAACAACTCTGTAACTAGTTTCATTTGAGTCATTTGAACTAGTTGTGTTTAAGATGAACAAGGTTGATATGAAAGTGTTCATATGGCTAACTCCGGTTAACTATTGTTGAGCCAACTAAGTGTACACGTTTAGGTACGGTTACCCATATCTAAATGAAGGCACATTTCATTTGTGTGTAACAATCTAAGTCAATCTAACGATTGAAAGATATTAGCTTGAATCTAATCAGGTTTTCATCTATGGGTGCATATTGAATGCTTTTTTACCAAGGTAACATTGATTGCAAACCCTGATTTGAAGACTATATAATGGAGAACTCTAGCAACTAGGAAACCTAATCCCCCACACCTCATGTGTGATACTAGTTACGACTAGAGTCGATTATACTTTAAACTAGGTTTTTCTAAAACCATTATAGGTTAACGACTAAAAGACTTCATTGGGATTCTGAAGCCAGACCCAACTATTTTTCCTACCATTCCCAATTTATATTGACAAAAAGGGGGAGAATTATTGTGTAATTCACACTATAAATACATATGGTTTACAAATCATTATGTAAGGGGGAGTGGTTTTTATTGTGAGATGAAGTATTGACTAAGGGGAGTGATACGTATCACCAGAGTATTGTTGTCAAAGTTGTGATATAATTGGACTTTGATCTTTTGTAATAATACTATGACACCGTATAACAATGATTGAGCTACTTTGTTTTCTCATTGTTATGGCTACGGATCTTCAACAACTAAGATCTTTGAGTTGAACACGTTCAACATCACTGGAGTACTTGGAAGTGACGAAGATTTCGAGTAATGTTGAAGAACCAAGGAAATCAAGCATTTGGATGAGAAGCTACAAAGTTTATTTATTTTGTAATCCATATGTACTGATAGTTTTGTCACTAAAATTGACAAAGGGGGAGATTTTTAGAGCACTCCTCGGTCGAACTCGCAAGCATTGCTATTTCAAGCTTGTTTGTAAAGTTTAGTTGTCAAAGCTATAAGTCTTGATTTCTAGTCTACTTATAAATATGTCTCGGATTAGGATTGAATGTGTAGTTGAGCTTTAGACTTCACGGCGTTCATCGATTGAAGATGAAGAACTACTAAGGGGAGCTTGTGGAACTTCATCAACAAAAAGTATGTGGAGACTTGAACTCATATATCACTAGAAGTCTATTTTTATCCTATCTCCTATTGAGACAAAAGTCGTATAGCTATATAGACTTTAATTTATACACATTTGATATTTCGAGCTGAGTTTAACTCGCTTACATATTTCTCGAAATATGTATTTGTAAGCTTTCGCTTTAACAAAGTTCATCTTATATTCTTGACTAAAGTAAAAAGATAATCATTTGAAAATCGTCTGGTAACATCTTATATGATTTGTGTGAGACAGTCATTTGATGTAGACTCGGAATGTTTCGTATTGATTATTTGATCACTTGAAAATTGCTTTGAAGCTAATACTTTGTGTGAGACAGCTATTCCTGTCTTCTAAGAATGTTTCAATGATTGAAATGGGAGTTTAAAATAATTAACCATGATTGGATATTGCACAATATGCGTACTTGTATGGTAACTGTTGCAAATATATTCCAAGCCCGGGAACTTAGTATGCATACCCGTATACGTATTGGTTAAACAAATTGAAGTCCGAACTTAGTATGCATACTCGTATGCGTACTTATTTCAACTAAGTTCGGCCGTGAACGACAGTATGCGTACGTTTGTATACTGGCGAACACAGACCAAGTCCGACAACTTAGGTATGCGTACACATTTGCATACTTGAGTGGGTTAAGTTCTAAGATCGGTTGTTCATGAAAAAATACATTAATATAATAAGGAACGCAATCTTTTGGAAACCGTGGCTATAATGTTCATGAATTGATTCGAGTGAATTAAATCCAATGTTGCTTCAATTGTGTCTTATATACTTCTATAAGAATATAAACAATTGAACAACTCTGTAACTAGTTTCATTTGAGTCATTTGAACTAGTTGTGTTTAAGATGAACAAGGTTGATATGAAAGTGTTCATATGGCTAACTCCGGTTAACTATTGTTGATCCAACTAAGTGTATACGTTTAGGTACGGTTACCCATATCTAAATGAAGGCACGTTTCATTTGTGTGTAACAAGCTAAGTCAATCTAACGATTGAAAGATATTAGCTTGAATCTAATTAGGTTTTAATCTATGGGTGAATATTGAATGCTTTTTTACCAAGGTAACATTGATTGCAAACCCTGATTTGAAGACTATATAAGGGAGAACTCTAGCAACTGGGAAACCTAATCCCCCACACCTCCTGTGTGATACTAGTTACGTCTAGAGTCGATTCTAATTTAAACTAGGTTTTTCCAAAACCATTATAGGTTAACGACTTAAAGACTTCATTAGGATTCTCGAAGCGGACCCAACTATTTTCTATAAAGTTGCGTAATATGATCTTACTTTGTTCTATCGTATTGAGTGCTATCTTCTCTAAGATTTTCTCGAGATATAATCTCCGATAGGTAAGATACAAAATAATCACAAACATCTTCATCTCATCGTCTGTGATTCCACAATATCTTGTTCCGCTACCATACGGTTAAGATCATTGTGGTGAGGTGATTGATATTATTAAGTTGTTCTTCGGGAATATAAGCCCGATGTATCAATTGGTTCCTGTTCACCTTGATTTATCAAAAGACGGAACAAAAAACTCGTAGGTATTCCCGTGGGAGACAAATTTATCTATTCAATAGACTTTTATGTGTGAGACATATTTGGTTATCACGTCTTCGACTTTGGGTCATAGCAACTCTTAGTTGTGGGTGAGATCAGTTAAGGTAATCAAGTGCGTGGAGTCATACTGGGATTCAGAGGCGTAAGGAACGCGACTGTACCTTAATTGGAAAAAGGAGAGAAATAGGAATGGGAATGCTTTTCTCAAATTTCTATTACTGTACATTTAAAGAGACCGGAACGGGTTTATATAGATACTGCCACTATCCGACACGTTCTTAGCTCATGTGGCTTTGCATAAAACTTGTATGGACCATAGTCCATGGATGAGGACACATAGGTCTTAGTGGGTCACACGTAAAGTGTGGTCGTTCACAGATGATCCTGCCCATCATCAAATTAATTTTCCTCGTATCTTTGACCCTTTTTCCCCAAATATACAAGTCGGAATTTGTCACACTCCTTAACGAGTGTGCACGTAACATTTCAATCTCTACCCTTGATTTAGTTTAGCAAGTTATGTAACGAGGGTCGAGATTCTAAACATGGAGGGTAATGGGGCCATCAGTTAAATAATCAACTGATCAGCAGAATATGTTAAATATACACTCGTTAGAGGAGTGTGAACAAATTTGGACTCCAAATATATATGCAAGATGATACAAAAGCCGATTTATGTGAATAAATATATGTCAAAAAGAGACGAGTTTGATGTGCGACATAAAACAACCCCATAAATTCAAAATCGACTTTACAACCCGACCTACCTAGAAGATATCTCGCCCATAACGTTGGAGGAGCAGGATTTCAAGAGAGACAAGAGCCAAAAACCATTTTTTGTTGTTTTTTCCATTGCACCATTATACTTGATCACGCAATAGTTAGCACCATTCTATTTAGTCCAACACTAGTTAAAGAAAAAATAAAAAACACCCAACCATTATATTTTGAATATAAATCCTAACTTTAGCTTTCAACAAATTCATAATCAAGAACTTCTAATATATTGAGGAGCAAATCTAATATATTGAGGAGTAAATTGGTGTTTGGGTCCTAACTTATAATGTAAATTATGAGACAAATTGTGAGACATTAACAATTGATATCAGCAATAGCAAGGATTTAATACAATCATATCTCTAAATAATCAATGTCTTCAGTTTATCACTTATGAGCAAGTTTCTCATTCCACGGGTAGGAAAAACGATTTTTCAAGGATAACCAAAGTTATTTTCCCCTAATTTAGGATCAAATTTGTAACACTAGTGGGAAAATGGGGAAGCCAACGGCAGTAAAGTGCCTACCCTTGCCTTGGTTGCCTCCTCCCCTGGCCCATAATATGGCAAACAACGGGTTCGGGAGGCGTAAAACTTCCCTTAACTCAATATTTGTGCGGTTATTGAATTGTAATTTGCAACCAAAACTTGCATGGCTAACGATTTTCCCGACGACCCAAAAATTGCCCCGGCTATCAATATTTTGTTTGATGGTTTAAAAATTATGAAGCAAATTTGATACACAAATTTTGATGTGACCCAAAATGTATATATCATGTCTCGATGTTCATCAAGGATGGAAGAGAACCAGTATGCAAAGTAACATTAACAATTTTGCGTGGTATGTGGTGGAGCTAACCAAATGAGCCCTGTATCAAGATTAACTTTGATTTGATGCATCTTTTTATCAAGAAACTATGCAGGACTGGGGATGGATGAATTTGCCTAATGATGCTAGTACATATCGTGAAACTAGATGATGCATAACTAAAGACTTAAATGTAGAACCATGCTCTGCTTTGGAGCCTAGCAACCTGGGCTCCAGCCGAGGGTAGCACAAAAAAAAAAAAAAAACTATCTTGAAGATCAAAATTTCTTTTTTTCTTTTTGTTATAATTGTGGGCTAACATTAAACATCACTAAGCCTAAGATAAGGAGAAAATATAGTGTACGTCTTACATAGGGTTTTTTGTGTCTTTTCAATTCAATTTATTCAGTTTTTTTTTTAAATTAGGTTAAAGCCCAAAGATTATACTGAAGTTTATACATCAAAGAAGTCTATTATCTACAAGCCAGGTGTTGTATGCTAAAACTGATTCTGCTAATATGGTAAAATGGGGTAGGTTAATGATAAACGAGTTTCAAACCTAAACAAATGTACTTCACAAGAGTACTTTAGATTCGAGAGATCAATCATTACAATTCTGGTCTAAACCAAAAAATGACCATTCCAGTCTTGCTTCGGTCACAAAAGAAGGGAAATGGTTGGTCTTAGGGAGGGAAGCATAGAAAGTGTTGAGATCAGAGTGGTAGACTCTGGTGAGAGGTGAAGGTGTATGAGCGTGTATCGAAGGTAGAACTTGTTTGAAGATTGTAAGCGATGTATTCGATGTATTCTAGATACTTGCACTAATGGTTCGATTGCACATTCGAAATAGATAAGAAAATCTATATATGTGTAATCATGCTTGTACACCCTGATCTCGTAGAAAGTGGAAGTTGTGAAGGAGTAAGAAGATGGAGACGTGTGAAACTGATGAAACCGTGTCCCTATGATGGAGGGGAGACTAGGCGGTTGCATACCCACTACTCCTTCACTTGTCAACCTGTCTGTATTTCGACACTTTCTCATAATGGGTGCATTGCATACCGCATTGCCGTAGACCGCCAGACCAATTCCCTGATGAACATGCCCCCATTTGTGACATTGTTGATGTCTCGAGTCAAAATATGAAAGAAGTCGACTTGCACGACTAGCTTTACCTGCATGACCAGTTGTTGAAAAGTTGTGTCGTGGAACATGGTTATCCAATCCTCCTTTTGCCACCATGACACGTGAAGAGTAGTCATAAGAATTGTGAAAGAGGATGTGTGTTCATCCAAACAACTAAGTACATGTTGTTGATCGTGTATGTAAGACCTTCATGTTTCGACCAATCACATGTGAGCTACCCTGTAGGTAAGTCGTGAGTGGCAAGTCAAGTCTCATATAACTTGCCAGGAGAAGTACTCAAAAAACCAGTACGTGGTGCTCGATAAATAACTTATGTTATTCATCTAAATGAATCAGATACATATAAAGTATCGTCCATAATGGGTGGCTTGGATCAGTCGTAGAATCTTTAATAATTACTCCCTTTGTGTTTTATTAACAGTCCTAATTGACAAAGTCAAAATATTAAGGAAATCCTAAGAAATGTCATGACTAACTCTCGACTATATTATTATTTTAGGAAATATTTCAAGAAAATAAAAACAAAGATTACATAAGAATAAGTGGAAGCTTTATTAGGAATTCTATAACTATCCATAAATATTTTTATTATTAAAAAGGGAATGACGATTAATACAAAGATATTGAATAGATTATTTCCTTATATATGGTGATAATATTTAGGATTTTAAATTAAGTTTATATTAAAGCTGATTTTATGATTATAAATAATACTTGGTATATTTGATAGTTTAAGGGAAAATTATGTATATAAACAGAGCGGACATATAAAAAAAGACAGGCCATAGTAATAATTAGGACAGAAAAAAAGACAGAGGGAATACTTTTAGTAATTTAAAACATTTAGCACTTGAGACTCACATGGACATTCGCATATGCAATTTACGTGCTTCGACAAGCTCTCTTTGATCGGTTATTTGGAAGTTGTACAAGTAATCTATGGACGACTTGGTTAGCCCATTCAGAAGAGGGGCAACAGGTAGCAGTGACTTGATTGGTCGATTAAAATTGAAGCTAGGCGGGGACTAGCCAAGTCGAGCGGTTGAGATCAATCCGCGACTGACTTGGACGGTAATGCTTAACCTAATAAGGTTTTAGCTGGCTTGACTAGCCCTCTTTGGACGACCACCGAGAGCGAATAAGGTAAGTTAGGCGATATGTGGTCGGGAAAGTAAATGGGCGACAAGTAGTCTCTATGACGCATGATTGGTCGAACTTTGCAGGAGCCAGGCTAGATAGATTGACCGTCCAAGCTGGGAAGCCGTGATCATACTGCGACGGACCTGGGCGGTCAATTGGGAGCGAAGCAAGTAGGCTAGGAGCGACCTGATTGGCCAGAAGGATAATAGGGCGACAGTTAGTCATCCTGGAGTCTGATTGGTCGAGTATGGAAGGACCTAGGCTAGCTAGATGGGCCAACCAAGTTGAGTGATCATGATCGTTTTGCGACTGACCAGGGCGGTCAGGATCCAATTTTAAATAAAATTAGGCATCTCGGATAGCCTAGTTTGACCGGTTACTGGGAGCGAAGCAGGTAGGCTACGAGCAATCTGACTGGCTGATTAGGAATATGAACGACATGTATTCACCATGAGACCTGATTGGTCGATTGCGGGAGGCGTAGAGCTTGCCAAATTGACCGGAAAAATGGCACGGTCAACCTCCTTCCGTGACTGACTGAGTCAGTCACGGTCTGCCCTAATTCTAATTTTCACTGACTTCAGCCTTGATTAGGGTTTCCTACTCATCGACCACAAGATTAATTAATTCCTAGCTTGGCTAGGCCTAGTCTCGACCAATAGAAACTGAGATATCATGATTGCTCCTTTTGAGGCAAAAGAATTAATTTATGTCATTCAACTGAAAATGAACATAAATATCAGGTAAGCTTTGGGAGTTCAGCTGGGGAACGTAGCACTAAAACATTTTGACAATCAAGTATCGTGAAAAAATTCCAAAATGACTGTTATTCCCTTTTAGGTCAAATTTTGGTAAAATGGCTATTTTGCTCCTGGTCCAGAACTTTATGAATATGACTTTTCACTTCGAATTATAGAATAGAATGAACATTTTGCCCCTAATATATTGAAAATTACTATTTTACTCTTGGTCTAAAAATTCACTTAAAATGATTGTTTACCCTTTGTCGAAAATCCACCATCAATACCAGGTAACTAGGATAAGAAAGAAACATCATGATGCTAACATTAAAAATTCAATTATTTTCTTACTATAAGGTAAACTAGTAAATATTATTCATTTCGTTATTATAAATTAAGAAGAGACAAAAGTATGGGAAACAAGAGGAAAGAATGTTATTCATTTATGTGTAATTTAATAGCGATAGAAGACCTAATACCCTATTATATAAAAATACTTAAACACACGGACATCTTACTTGGATAATAAACTTAAATTTATAACATTACTCATGATGACCACTGTGTCTAAGTCATTACGATTGTTGATGGGACAAAACAATTTGCTTTGGTTTTATAGGAAAGTGAAGAGACGACCGTACGGAGGAGACTCCTCGACCGAGAAAATTGCTTTAACCTTTTGAAAATGGATACATTTGCACGTGAGTGCTTTGAGTTCAAGAGATCAATATGTAGGACTCGGCCTAAACCAAGACAATGGTCGTTCCCAGTCAATTCGGTCACAAGATAGGATGGGTCAATCTGCATGAGGGAAGGCTGAGAAGTGTGTGAGATCAATGATGATCAAGGATTGAGGATGTGTTGTAATACCCGCGTTCTTTTTATAAAATAATAGGGTGCGAGCCCAATCCATTTGAATTGGAAGACTAGAAAAAGTGCAATGTGGTGCATGAAATCTAGTTGTCATTGTGTTTCGGTTGAGAAACGCTTGGATTTTTCCTGAGAAATTATATTTGTCTTTGTGTGAGCCTGCCTGTAGCGTGTTCGGATGTTAATCGAGTTGTTATTACTCGAATTTGCGACAAAGTGACACTCACCTAGTTTATGTGTCGAGTGTAAGTTGAACAAGGGGAATTTTGGTCATTTTGCTTGCTTAAATATAAGTTGTTTTTAGTGAACTTCATTATCAAAACCATTTCCTTTGTTCTCTATAATCCTCTGATCTTCTTCATACAACATAAATATTTCATTAGACTTGGTTTTGGAAGCTTAATTTGCATCTTTCGATTGGTGGCTTAGATTTGGTAGCTTTGGAAGATTTTGTTGCACAAAAGGTAGGGGGATTCTTCTTTCTAACTATTTTTTAATTGATTTAATGATTTCAATTCTTTGATTTGATACTCAATGAAATTGAATCTTCTTCATACTCTTGTGAAGCTCTCTATGATGAATTTATAATGTTTTAAACGAATTCATGCTTATTCATCTTGATTTTGATTTTAGGGTTCAACAGTAGTTATGGTTTTCTTCTAATTTGATGTGGAAACTGTATTTCTCCTAAAAATTATCCATGGGTGCTCTCAATTTATTGGAATTCATCTTTACTTTCTCTTGAAACTCGATTTAAAAGCAATTCAAGGATTTCTGTCCTGTTTTTGGGATGAATTATCACCCAGTTCTTGTGACTCTTATTTTGAGTTATATTTTTGTGTAAAAGAGGGCCTTTTATTCTTTAAAACTAGCCAAGAATCAACGGATAAGTAATGAAGTCTGGGTGAATATTTGAGTATAGACTTCCAAAACTGTAATTTCTGAAGAGCTTGGTTACTGCCATGTTTATTTGAGTCTTTTAGAATCAACTATTTACCTTATTTATTATGGTTATGATTTTTATGTCAAATTAGATTCTCTCATATTTCTAACAAGATCGAGTTTGCTAAATTCCGCTGTGTAATGAATTTTAGACGAATTTTTGATTGCAGACTATCAAAACTGAAATTTCTGAAGAACTGCACATCTGTTCTGTTTTGTTGAGAAGTTTAAACATAGATAAGTATCTCATTACCTTTTTTTATCATTTTTATGTTAAATTGGGGTTTCTAAGCTTTCAAAATAGACCAAATATACTGAATTCTGTTGTGTGATGAATTTTACACGAATTTTGGATTACAAACTGTCAAAACTATAATTTCTAAAGAACTTGAGTTATGTCATGTTTTGTTGAGATCTTTGAATACACCAATATACCTGATTATCTTTGTTTATCATTTTTATATAAAGGTGGGCTTTCTAATCTTTCTAACGAAACCAAATTTGCTGAATTCCGTTGGGTAATGAATTTTGCGTGAATATTTGAATGTCGACTACCAAAACTGTTGGTTTTATGTGGATAGTTTACTGTCAGACGTTTCCAGCGTGGTTTAGACCTGTTATTTAACTTTTTGTTTTTGCTAATAATTTTTATATGATACCTTATTCTTTCTTATTTAAAATGAGATAAGAATCACTCATTTTCGTTGTGTAACGAATTCTACACAATTCTTTGAAAACATGCTCTGTAATCTGAAATTTCTGAAAAATAGTATTGTTGTTTTATATTTACGTCTTTAGTTCTTTGAGCTATTGAATGTATTCGTTTGCTGATAGTTTCTACATGAATACAGGACTTCTATATTTTCTAAAATGATAAGATTGGTTTTGTTTGTCTTGCATCAAACCCCATGGATATTTATGCGTTTAAATGGTTTAAAACGCATTTGGTTTAGAATGGATTACATAGCACAAATTCAATAATTCATTGATTTGATGCATTTATCGAATCTGAGTTTTTCCCAACTTTATGTTTTGATACATCCTTGGATTTTATGATCTTGTCTTATACATGGTAAGCCAAGGTAAGTTGCTTTCATGGTTTATGAATAAAAACTTGTTGATGATTTCTCAATACTCATATTTAACGATGTTTGTGAACTATTTATGAACTGTGTTGAGCATCCTTTTGATTGTGAACACTACCGATGAGTTTGTCGGTCCCACAAGGGGCAATCCATATTAATGGTGACTGCGGAAGATCGTCAAGGACGATAGGGTAGTTTTCTCGATAAACTTCGACAATTGTTTATTTGAACCCTCGCAGATTATTGAGAACTCTTGGTTTTAGATGATTTCGATTGTGTATTGGCTTGTAAGGCCTTTGATACTTCGATATGGATGTGCTCAACAACTTAACACATTGTTTATGCATTACTTGATTCGATATGTTATCGTTATTTGTATTTGGGCATTGTTTATACTCGTGTTTTGTTTCTGATAAACCAGTCTCTCTACTGAGCTCACCCTTTTGTTGTTTTTTTTTCCCACAGAGGTTGAGGTCGGCTTGAGGTAGTAAGCTTGCTTAAGCTTAGTGCATTGAGCTTTCGGGGTCAAAGTGAGTACATCACTTTGTATTCATGCATATTCATATGTATCTGGGTTGGTTTGTGAGAAAGGATATTGTATTTTCCTATTATTTTAGTTTGTGAAAACTGATTCTATATTTACTTGCTATTGTGATTTGTAAAAATGGTATTGTAAAGTGTTACACGTCTTTAAATGGTTTCATGTCAACTATCTTGTAAAATTTACCGACCGATATCTCGTATCCCATACGTTTTGGCTAACTTGGTTTATGTAAATGAAACTTCTTTTGTTATGTTTAATAATAACATGACTTTTACTCTTGTTTAGAAACTGGTTTTCAATCCGTGCATCTCAAATGGCAGCTCGGAGAATTTGGAACTTGTCAGTTGACCATACTCCACGGCCGACTAGAAGGGAAAAAATTTCCGGGCCGTCACATGTGTTATGTATTCTGCGTGAAGAAATAAGATAAGTTCTGATTGATTGAATTTGCTCTATTGAGAGTAATTGCTCGCACGAGAATTCTTGTCTTTGATGAGAATTCTTTTGGACGAGCGTTCTTGTTTTTCAATCATGGATTCAAAGACTTATTTATATTGCAAGAATAAAGACACATTGATCCCAATAAGTGTGACGGTTTCTTTGAGTGAAAAAGTGGGAAAGTGGAAAATCGTGTTACTGGAGTTACTCATCGTGTGGAGACTTGGTTGATTATCCACCCACTAATTTGCTAACTCCTCTAACCGCTTGCACGACTTAATCACATTCTCATCGTGGATAAACACACGTGCCGTAGGCCTTCAGACCAAAACCCTAGTTAATATCCCCCCATGTGACATGATTGATGTCTCATGATTGTTAAGTCTGCAAGGAAGACGTGTATTTAATTAGTCAGTTATTTGACTTGATCAGACGATGAGTCTTAGTATTGTCGAGTCGAGCATGATGGACGAATGCTCTATGATTCATGATTTGAGCATGTGTGTTGAGACAGATGTATAATTCTTGAATGAACGTTGATGGTTGAATCAACATGATGAACGTTAATAATCTGAGCAAATATTTCTCGTCTGAGTGAATATTGCTCATTTGATGAATTAATGAATATTGATAGTTGAATCAATATTGTTAATTTGAGCAAATATTGCTCGTGTGAGCAAGTATTGCTCATGTGAATAATTAAATATTGATAGTTGAACCAATATTCCTAGCCCGAGAAAATATTGCTCGATTCATGAATTATTGGTAGCACGACCAAATAAAATAGTAATTTAAAATATTTTTAGCTAGACCAAATATAATTAATCGGAATGTTGATTGCTAGGTGTGCTTTTAAGAGCATTTGATTCAAAACCCTAATTTTGATCGATTGCTTGATCAATTGATGATTTCTTGAAAATCAATCACTTAACGAGAGAGGGACCGACTACATGGGATGATGGCTGACCGTGTAGATCCCAGGTGCTCAAATGAGCATGCACCAAAGTCCTTTGAAGACCAATTGGTGGAGGGATGATTAAATGATGGTTTAATCATTTATTGGAAAATAGTGCTCGTCTGAGAATTAGGCAATAAAACCTAATTATGTAGAGACGAGGGACCGACCAAGAGGGCATGGAACCGGCCCTTGGTGGTCATGGGACCGACTGACGGTCATTTGATGAAATTCTAAATTATTTGGAAAGAGTTTGAACCCAATATGAACGGATTAGGTCAAATTATGAAGATGTGTGGGACCGGCTCCTTCACTTGTAAGCCAAAGGGCCGACCTTGGTCGGTCAAGGTGACATGCCTGTGTCACCATAGTGTCCATGTCTCAGTCCAGAGAATTTTGGTATTTTCTGGTGCGCGTTTGAGCAATATTTTGGATTTTCAGAAGAATTTGATCTTGACTAAAACTCTCAATTTTGCTTGAATGAGCAAGTAAGACATTGCTCGTGCGATCAATATTTTGAGAATATTAAAATAATAATATTTAATATTTGCCGTGAGTAGCCTAGTCGGTCATGTGACCATTTGACTTTTTGCTAGTTTGAGCAATATTGGTGAAATATTGAAAAACTATGGTTTTTGCTCGAACGAAGGAGTCTCTTCAGATGAGGGAAGGAACAATAATAAAATAAGGAATAAGAGAGATTGTGGGACCGGCCACGGCTAGGGAATGGTCGGCCGGCTAGTAGGCCGGGTCCCATGATACTCTTCCCAATTTTATATTATTTTCATCGTGTGAGGAAATATGGAGAAACTAAGAGTTTTGCTCGAATGAAGGAGTTTTCATGAGATTAGGAAAAATAATAAAATAAGAGAAAATAAAAGATAGAGGCGTGGGACCAGCCACGACAGCATGACCGGCCGGCCGGTGGGACCGGTCCCCTTAGGCGCCTCTTTATTATTTTATTATTAATATTTTTCTTCCCTATTTTGCATAGGTTTCCTCGTTCGTCCATATTTTTGAATGCTCGTTCGTGCATTTGGGCGCTCGTTTGTGCATTATTATTAAGTACACTCACACCATTTTCTCGGGGCTTACTTGGTGGTGGCACAGATGCCCGTACGTTGAATATTTATTACTAACCCATGGAATTCTGCTGGGAAAAGTCATGAATTGAAGTAACAAAATATTATAAAGAACGTATAATGTTTTCTAGGAATTCAATTGATGAATCTAACGATTAGAAATAATTAATTGATGGCTCTATACTAGCACGTTGTCTAGGAGCATTACAATTATTCGAGAATTGAGTGATATGAGCTAATTGAAGCTTCATATTTGTTTTATATAGTCTGGGAAAACAGTGTTACATCCTGAAGACGTTATTGCTCTATACTGGCAGGCAAGTTGTCTAGGAGCCGTCCAATCATTAAGATTCTATACATATGTCTTTTATATAGTCAGGGAAAACATTGTTACATCCTGAAGACGTTATCGCTCTATAGTAGCAGGCAAGCTGTCTAGGAGTCGTCCAATCGTTTTCGATTCTATATAAAAGTGATTACTGAAATTGTTCAGTATTTATGAAACATGTCGTGGTCTCAATTGAGAGAGTGCATATTCATGTATGCTCTGAGAGGCAATACACTCAGTCAGAGGTTCTTATGGATGATCTGAGAGGCAATCACTCAATCAGAGACTATCGTGGCATGATCTTTCATGCTTAAGCGAGAGACATGAGTCTCAATATTTGTCCGATTACTGGATTAAGAATATGCAAGGTTATGATTTTACGATTTTAGCCTTTGTCAAAAATCCACCATCAACAATGATATACCAGGAAAACACGCAAAACCTGAAATTACGTGAGCATGTAAAGACTTAAAATAGTGTTGGAAAAGCAAATACCAACATATTGAGAAACACGATAAGACTAGTAAGTGTACCTTTGATGATGGTGCTCCCCCGATAAGTACTTGATCAAATCTTGGGTTGCAAAAGTTTGAGTTGGGATTTTCCAACTTTGATGAACAAATTTCTTAGATGCTGGAGATGGCAATGCTTTCGTGAAAAAGTCTGCTAGTTGATGTAATTTTCTTTCGTGTTTCATAAGCAGTTTTGTCTTCTAATAATAATGTTCTCGAGTCTTCATTCTTCTTTAAACACAGTGAAAACTATGTCATGGATTGCTAACTTTTCGGAGATGACTTCCAAAAGTTTTTGATGTAGTTTCTTCAACAAAGTGCCAAGATACGAAAACATTACCATAAGTGAATAAAACCGTATTTGTGATTAAACTTTAGTAGTTCAGAAGGACATCCAAATTCTTAAAAGATGGTTATGTTAATTTGGTTTAGTCAAATAGGAGCATTCACTAAATAATTGAATTTATACACCTTGGATGACCACCACGTTGAATAATTTTCCTCGTTAAAACCTTGCTAATACAACTCAAAGAGGAAAAAAATTGGACGAAGAAAAAAGAGTAAAATATCAACATTTTGAATGAAAAATCAATGTCAGTGAGATGTTTCCTCGTTAAAACCGTGTCAATAAAACCACATAGGAAAATACATGAAACGAAGGAAAACAATTACAACATAGATGCTAACTAAATTATATACTTATTACAGAAAACAAGTATCAAATACTGTGTAGTCTATTTAGTAGACAAGTTTTATGCAAGCATAATTTTGAAACTGCATACCAAGAAAAAGAAAGAAAAAAATGACGCTTAAATGTGGATTTTAGTGTTTTAATGCTCTTAAACAGCCTTATAAAGTTGATCTCATCAACTAATTGGAATTTTTGGATTTCGGAACACATAAAGGATTGTTAAACATGATATAATCGAGTCATGTGACTACTTTAATATAATTTGAATCCTTAAAAGATTACAAATTCGGATATGTTCCCCGACCATATTTCTCGTGTAAGTGCAAAAGGAATCCTTCAAGGACAACCACGCAAAATGGATCATACATAGAGAACAAAATATTATTGAATCGATCCCAGGGTCTGAGCGTAAAACCCTCAAATTATTTTAGAACAAATCATATTTCTATAATTGTGGATTGTGTCTAAAACCAACCAGTAATTTTCATGCTTGAAAATTTTAAGGTGTTATGTCTCAGATCCAAAATTGCGTCAATCGAGAAATTAATCCAATCTAATTTGGGTTATATCTGCCCACCAATCATATAAGTCGATATTTCTTTGTTGAGGAGTTGAGTAACCACCAGCATTTATTATTTCAGTAGCTACTGTAAATGAATATCCAAAATCATTACCTTTCTACGATTCCACAAAATCCTCTAGTGTATGCGTACTTTGAAAATATTCAATGAATTACTAGTTCCAGTGCCCACGGTCAGTATAATCTTCCCATCTTCAGTGGAGGTTATAATAATTTAGAGAATGCAAATCGTGCTTTAACAGGCTTTATAAGAGCACTCTCCGTAGCCTCTTCTAAAACCATATACATAAATTGCACGATCTACGTTCAACGAACAAAGATATCAAACTTAATTGACCATATGTTTACGAAACATGCATGCGATTAGTTATCCTAAAAGGTAACCAAGTCTGCGATGACACAAAATTTGGTGATTATAGTTTCTTTTAGTGGTATGGAAACCATAAAACATCATCCTTCGAAGAAAAAAATTCTTTTGCTAGAAAAGGAATCAGAGAATAAATGATAATCAAACTTATTATCGAAGTTGATTACCCGCTACATACAAAAGTGAATAAAAAAATCAATCACATTGTATTAAACATTAGAAATGTATTGTAAATGGTGGAAATCACATGTTTGTGCCTTTGATATACATCACGTTAATTGTATCTTTTTCCCATTAAGTTTTGTATAACATCAATCAAAAAGTTAAATCAAATAGCATATATAAATAAAATAATTGATAATACTTGATGTATTCAACAAAACTTCTAACTTTTTAGATGATTTTCGAACGAGAAACGGATAATATAATATTAATATGATTAATGTGATCAAACAATTTTTTTATCTTTTTTTTTTGTTATGAACTATATTTAATATTGATGTAAAGAAATATAGATGATTAACAAATAAAAATTTGATATAGTGTGATTATAATGAATCAAGATACGATAGAAAAAAATCAAATTTTATTGTTTCATATACATCTATCATATGATTTATGAGAAACTAAAAAGTTAGATTTAAAGAATGAAAAAGTTAAACTTATCTAAAAAAAATTATATTTTTATAAATACAATATTAAATCATATTTTTATTTGGTAATTGTGACCTTACTTGATTAGTACTTGTTAAGAGTACAAAGTGCAGGAGAGCTTATTATTAATAGTTTAAAATCAATATTGTTTTATGCAGGGGACCAGAGAATGAAGAAGAGAGAACGGATGAACAAACAGGATCAACAACTGCTGCTCCTTTCAGGTGCGTACTAGTTTAGGCTACTCTTGTTCTTAAAAGAGTCAGTTTGTGTAAGCATTCATCTTGATTCATTGGTTTTAGGATGTTAAATTTTTAACATTAGCCCAACACATCCAGACAAGGCGAACCAAACAGATCTGAGGCCACTCCAGTTTCTTCTGAATGGACATCAGAATACTGGGTCGACGCGTTCAATGGATTGCAGGTAACTACATGATATGCAATTGGTCTTGCGATTGGATTTGTAGTTTTTGGTTTGTTCGTGGGAAAACCATTGAGTGATTCTGATAAGTGCGATGGGGGGACAGGCCTTTCGGTAAAGGTTTTTTCATATGCAATGGGTGTTATTATTTGCCTTTCAGTGTGTTTACTTTCAGTTCCGGCTTTGACTGTTAGTGTCCGAGGTTTAGCTGAAGAGCATTTGGGAGAGAGGAGGAAGAAGTTAAGAAGCTCTTACATATTTTTCAACTTGGTTCTAATGGTTGGCTATGTATTGATGTACGGCAAGACCAACATCTTCTCGGCAAAACCAATATCTTCTCGGCAAAACCAATTTTTTTTTAATCTTTTTAACCCTCGGGGGTATTTGTGTAAGGTCGACCAAAATGGAGGGTATTTATAACATTCTCACTTTTGAAAAATGATTTAGTTGTCTTATGTATTTTTTTAAAATCAATGACACGTTGAATTTCATCTCTAATTTTCTAATTATAGTAAAAAAAAATTGGTGTTGTTTTCTCATAGCTCAGCAAGAAATTATTCAATTATTGTGTTTATATAGGAAATATTTTTTTATTTGATAATAAATAAAAAATTATTTAGAAAAAGGATTTGATATTGTGTTTACCAACCCTTGTCTCCCTAAGATTTTCCTGAAGACTGAAACCCAATAAACAAGAATCTTTGTTTATGTTTTCTCACATTCTTATGGTATTTGTTCACTCCTTACTGATGTCAAGCTCTCAATCAAGCATTCAACAATTAAAAGAACCCACGGGGAAAAGCAAACAAATGGGTCATATTATAACCAATTAAATTGAAACCAAGATTCGGAAACATACTAATCGGTCATCAATAATAGAGTCGAAAGCTAAACCCCTAATATCTAACCCCCATCATTGCACATTATACAAAAATATTACTATTCCTAAAAACAGATTATATAAGTTTTTCTACTCTTTACCCCATTAACAGGTTCTAGTCAGGCAACAACCAAACTAATGAAGGCCACAACCCTCATACAAATCTTCCTAGACAAAGCATTCAACATTCAAAAACAACCAACAGGGGAAAACAAACAAATGTAAGGATACTACGCCGACAGTATCATTATGACTCCATGCATAACAGGTAGTTCCTTTACAATGTAAGCTCATACCAAATGCTCCAAAAAGGCCTAAACCCAACACCCAAACATAAATATCATTTATTGAACAACGCTAGAACTAAAGATTTCCAATTGGGGGATATTTTACTGTTCATGTCGGTAGGGATGCACATGGTTCGGTTCGGTACGGTTGTTGGCCAAAAAACAACCGAAACCGAAGTGCTCGGTTTTCTAATATTGGAAACCGATGAAACCATTTAGCATACTCGGTTTCATTCGGTTTTGAACCTCCCGGTTTCGGTTAACTGAAAGTTCTGTGAGTTTCATAGAACTGAAAGTCAATTTTACTAAAGATAGATTGTAAATTAACTTGTGAAACTGGTTGTTTAAAATGTCACAATACACAACATACATAACTACCACAAAATTAAACAAGAACTAAAGCAAAAACCCAAAAGATTCAGTAAAGATCATCTCCAGATGCACTTGTATTTCTATTTTCACATCCATCTCTAAATTTCTCAGGTCTTCATAACTTCAAGTTGGTGTACATAACCCCATGAGCATCAGTTGTAGATCGAAAACATGCAAAAGAGAGATTTATGCAATTAATCATTAGTTCAAAAGTGATATATTAATCCAAAACTTGCAACATAGATTCGAAAATTTTTATGCAATTAATACCTAAAATCTACTACAAACATCATTTGCTAATATGTGTACACAAAGTCAGCCACTCCAATCTAATTAGAAATCACACATACATCTAAAACTGCAAATTACTTTGTGAATCATAAAATTCAGACATTTAGATTAAGAAAATGAAATCTAATTAATAACCCAATCTTAAAATACCAAATTTTCATAATAAGAGTCCAGTTTCTTCAAAATCATAATAAGAACCAATATCCTTAGATCCAACTGGAGTTTCTTCCTTTAGTGTTGGACCGATTGAAACATCATCAGATTTAAGTAGAACTTTAGATTTCCTTTTTGCTATTCTAAATTCAACAAAACATAATCGAATTTGAATATAATCAAAATTAAATTCATTGAAAATGGTTGGTGGTCGTGTTATGTTGGTGACTGAATAGAGATGAATAAGAAGAAGATGGTAGAGTAGTAGTTATCGGTAGCTTTGATTCTGAGTGAATGGAAGGGAGAAAGGAGATTACAGGGTTAGTTGAAAAAGAAAATTAGAAAGGAGTAGCATCCGCGAGAGAAAGAATGAGACTGATTTTTTAAATGAGAATGAAGGGAATCAAGGGATTCATAACCCTAAAATTTGATGGCTATGATTTATTTAGAAACATAGATGGCTAGGGTTAGTTAGTTTATATGAGATACGGTTTCATCGGTTTTCTTGGTACGGTTTTGATCAACAACCGTAACTGAAACCGTATATGTCGGTTTTTTGAAATTAAGAACCTAAACTTAAACCTTTGGATTCGGTTTCACTTCGGTTTGGTTAATAATTCAATGGTTTCAGTTCGGTTGACGGTTCCAGTACGGGTTTGTGCAGCCTACATGTCGGCATGGTTTTTCAATGCTGGGAATCAAAATCGGCATGGATTTTTCATGACGGCATAAACAGTAAAATATCCCCAAATGATTTCCGGTATTCCCCAATTAATCCTTGATCATATGAATGATAATAATAAACACCCTTGGCTGTCACTGGGAGAATTTAATTTATATTCTTTAATACTTTGAGAAACAAGGAAGGAACCCGACCAATTCTTTTCCTACTAATTTTATTAGAGACAAACTAGTAGATCACGTTTATGCTTATGGAAATACTTTTACTTGGTGTAATAGGAGATTCAAGAATCATTCTAAACTGATTTTTGAAAAAATAGATAGGGGGTTTGTGAATGATGATTGATCTTCGGTTCTTCCTCAAATTCGTATTACTAATCTAGCTAGAGTTTTTCGGATCATAGTCCCATTCTTTTGGATTGTTTTCATCATGAACCATGTATGTTTCGGCCATATAAATATTTTAAATGCTGGCAAGTAAATCCTGAATTTGAAAGTGTTCTTAGTAATTCCTGGAAAAAAGGGTTAATGTTTCTCATGGCTTTGTTGTGGTAGGGGAACTTTAGGAATCCGAACCATGATCTTAGCCTTTGGAATGTTAACTCCTTCGGGCATATAAAAACTACAATTGGTAGATTGAATTCTGAAATTAAGAAATTGCAAGCTATTCCTCAAACTCCTGTTATTGGTAGTTATATTTTAAATTACTCTAATCAATTAGATTATTGGTATGATGTAGAGACTAGTTTTTATAAATAGAATCATTTCACTCAGTATGATAAGAACACTCACTTTTTTCGTAATACTGTGAAACTTAGGAATACGTATAATGCCATCCATATTATTAAGGATGATCAAGGAAATTGGCTGGAAAATAGAGATCAAGTTGTTTCTCACATTTCCAATTAATTTAAGAATATTTATACTTCGATCGTATGATATTGATGAATCTTTGAAAAATGTTGTTCCGATTATTACTGATGATATTAATTTTTTTTTTAATTTTTATTTATATTGTTGATGAAATTCATAACACTGTGAAAAGTATGGCTCCTTGGAAATCTCCCGGACCTGATGGTTATACGGCTGGATTTTTCAGAGATAACTGGGATGAAACATCCGAAGAGGTCATTTATCATGTTCAAAACTTCTTTAAAACCAAATTCCTCCTTAAACAAATTAAACATTCTTTTATATCTTTAATATCTAAAGTCGATAATCCTTCTACTCCCCATGGTTTCAGACCTATTAGTTTGTCAAATATTGTTTATAAAATTATTTCCAAAATTTTAACTAATCGTCTTAAGCCTTTGCTGGATTCTCTTATTTCACCTTTTCAGTATGCTTTTATAGCCAATAGACAAATACATGATAACATTAATATTACTCAGTTTGGTAAATGGTTCTCCGAGTGAATTATTCTTCCCTTCTAAAGGTATTTGAAAGGGATATTTGATAGACACATTTTTTTGTGTCTGAATTGTCCTCAGTGCTGGTATTGTTGGAACTCGATTTTTGTACTAATATTGTGTTTTTATGTATTTTTAGGTATTTTTGGAAAATTCGGCTCGAAAAGTTGCTCGGAACACCCCCGGAGGACATTTGATATTCGGACTCCCACATTGGATAAGGGGTAACCCAATTACTAAGGGGCACCCAATTGATATTCGCACCCCCAAATTTTGTTGGATAAGGGGTGACCTTCTCCTCCGTTTGAAAATCGTGTTATGGCGGGAAAGTATTTTTCTTCACCGGCGCTTTTTGAATCGACTTTTGGGCATGAAAGAAGGAGACTAAATCATTGAAACTTCATGGTTAGACTCAGTTAGAGCCTAACATGGGGCTGGTATGGGCTCTTGGTTCGGTTAGAATTGGCTGCATCGTGAGATTGAAGTTCACGAGCAACACACGCCGGGAAGAAAAAAACACGGGATTACGAGCGTGTTTTGACGAGTCTTTGCTCGTGTTTGGTCACGTCGAAAGCGTGTTGGAGTTAAGTAAGGAATAATTACACCA